>JACXGK010001597.1:0-34174 GCA_016801125.1 Novumbra hubbsi | reverse complement strand
TGGTGGGGAAAAAGTAGAAATCTATTGGTGTGAATCAGATGACTGAAGGATTGTAATGGTTTTTCTTTCTCTACAGAAGCCATGTCTTAATTCGATCATGCTTTTGTTACAAGAATGTAGCTGCCCCTAACAAATCCAAACATTCATTGTATTTAAGCACCAAATATTTTTAGTTATTTATTAACATTTCTGACTTCATTTACAGAAATGAAAAAACTATCAAAAACTACAAAAATGTTCACCAATTTAAATGAAATTTTGCTTCAGGAAGTTTGTCCCTCATTGTAAAACTGTCCGTACGTAATGTACAGCTTTCTGTATTGATCATGACATTCTGCAAGATGCTGATTTTAATTTGTGAAAGATGAAACACCTGCTCACACTTTCTAAGCTAAATGTAGCCTCTGGTCTCCTGCAAGTTGCTGTTATAACAAAGAATGGGTTTTCAGTAACTTAACTTGTTAGCTAGAGTTAATACATATAAACATAACCTAGGGAAAAATCCAGTTGGCTCATGGTATATTCGCGTATCAAGCAAAACTGATTAGGAATTTAGCTGCGTGTCAGTTATGAGAGAGTTAACGCTTGGGGTAGAGAGGATGAGTGAGGCAGGCAGGGAGAGAGAATCACGACGCCCACCCTCCAATCTGTGCGTCTACTTTCCAACCCACAGACTATAGCCGCTCTAAAGAGGCGTCGCGTACACCACATGCAATATGTATTGCACAAATGTGCACACACCTTTCGCCCACATCACTACAGTCCTGCGTCAGTAAGACGTCAGAGCTCTCCCTGTCTTTCAAAGAGAATGGTTAAAAAAATAATAAAGATATATAAAAGTGAATCAACAATCTGTTGCTTGTTCACAGTATGGCCTTCTGGAAGTTCCAAGGCTCCACTGTGGATCCAAATTATTTCCACTATTCAGCCACTACTCGTAAAACGTGTGAAACGATTGTGAAAGAAAGATATTAGTATTGGAAAGATGTCTCATGTATCGCGTTGTACATGGTCTGTAGTGTGAATTTATTGTTCCTTTTACGCTGTTTCAACCAGATAACAACCATTTGTAGTTGTACATTGGTTGTAGTAATGTTATCTCAACCAATTTATAACCATCCCTGGGATGTTAAAGACTTTCTTTTGGATTAACATATAGTCCTCCCATTCCTCTTTTTTCTTTACTAGATGGGCACTAATGTCAAGGAGTTCTTGCAGCTCGTCGAGGATTTTGTGGACATGGTTGGAATGCAGATGAAGGACTTCCAGGACATTTATGAAGTCACAGAGAATTTAGGTGAGACCCTTATTTTCTTTGCCAGCTGCTCTCTTACCGGCTGAGATTATTTATCTTTACCTTTATCCAGCCACAGGGTGCATCCATCTTAATCATGTCACTGAATAGAAGTTATATCTACATTAGCAAGGGAAAAAAGCATCAGTTAGCCCCTTTGCTATTTATCTTCAAGAGCACACAAGACACAAAATTTCACTGGAGGTGAAGTAGATGCGAAGATTAACGCCATCCTGCATGTATCCAGTTACGTAGGCGGAATCTTCGCAGGCAAATTGGGTTTTACATAAGCTTGCTGAAAAGCAGAATAATGTTTGTAAAACTCACACCATGTTTGCCATGTTGTCTGTGCTGAAGCGAAGGTGGCATTTATATTCGCAGTTCACACAGGATTCCCAGGTCACACTCCTTTAGACAGATTAAAATACGACGCGTGAAGCCTGAGAGTGTCATTGACTTGGCTTGTTCCAAATTCAATGAACTTTACTTACTAGATGATGATCGAATGAAAATGTATTTGAGGAATACTCTTTAACAGAGCACCTTATCCCCCCTCATCTCCAGTGTTGAGCATCCATAAACGCCCCACGGCCATGAACACTGACTTCACATTCCCAGTAAAGGGGTGGCGAGGCATGATGGACTGGGTCAGGACCTCTGAGGAGAAGATCACTGTCTCCCGCGATGCATTGTCCATCAAGCCATCTGGTGAGACAGCATGACATTTATGAGCATTCACCACCTCTGCTGGATATAACACTGAGAGTCCACAAGACCTCTACAGATACGCTGATTCAAGAATGTGATTAACATGATCAAACTACCAGTTCCACAAACACTCAAATAATTTGATGGCATCCGCCATTTTCCAATCTAGAGAAACAGCAATAATATTTTTGTTTGGTCTCTTACAGATGGCACCTCTGCTTTTGTGACCGGCATTGTTCTCTACAGAAACCTCAGCTCTATCCTGTCCTTCCAAAAGTAGGTTTTTCCCACTAAATGAATGATAGTCTAATCTCACTTTTATACCGCCAGTAGACAGTTCTCCGTTGAATTCAAATATTGGCTAAGACTCAATGTGCAAACATTTATTAGAATACTCTGAGCATTACCCTGATGTGTCCTGCCTAGGGTTGCTAATTGAGAAAATACCAGAAACACTCCCTAGGTATGTTTTAAAACCTGTGCTTTTGTTTGAACTTTCCTCAGTAACAGCACCATCCTCAACTCAAAGGTAGTCACTGTTACGGTGAAGCCCACCCCTGGCCTGTTGTCCTCCCCAGTGGAAATTGAGTTCCCCCACATCCAAAACGTAAGTTCTTATTGAATACCCATCTATTAGACCTTTAAAACTACAACTCCTTTTAGGGTTAAATTTTCCTGCGTCATTATCCAAGTGACAAACGTGGGATGGTGGTTAGCGCTGTGCTGTTGCATCTCACACACGGAGATAGAGAACACCGACTGTGCATCATTTACGCTTCCTACGTGTTTTCTTTTGCTACAATACTTAGCCTGCCATCTCTTTCCAGGACACCATCAATGAAACTTGCATCTCCTGGGAACAGAGTGAAACGTAAGTGATGACTCATGTTGTTTACATCCCATTTGTGTTCTACCATTCATAAATGTATTACTATTAATGTCCATACATTGTGTATTAACATTCATAAATGTCCATAGCTTCACCTTGTTGTCAGCCCATTTGGTGATAGTTCATTACTCTGGAAAGACTTCCATCCACTCCTGCCTTGACCACTTCATAGGAGCATTCATCCATTAGCTATACAGTGAGTCGCTGTGATGCTGTAGTGTTGGATCTCTTGAAATGTCAATCATCTAGACTGCACCACATGTAGAGCACATAGGCTATGTATACAAGTCCCTTCTCTTTGGATGGCAGGCCATTTTCCAGGCTCTCACACATATTATTCCACATAATATTGGACTTGATGAAATTACAGCTTTTGTCGTCCTCAGAGCTGATCAAAAAGTCATTTGGATCAATTCATACCACACACTTCCTAAAGGGAATACAACACAGATGACAGTTGGATTGATGAATGGTCATCATCCAAAGATGATGCTGAGACTTCTTTATCCAGTTCGCCTAGTGACATTTTGTAAATGTAGAGGGTAACAGAACTTAACAGGAAGTGACTTCCCCTTTTGGGTCTCACAGTACTCAGAAGGGATTCAGTATTGTGTATTATTTTAAAGCAGTGCCCTACACACATTATGGACAGCCATTTTGTATGTCTTTGTTTTCTTGAAACACAAGGAGGCATTTGCATTTAGATTTGATTTGTACACTTTTGTGTAGCACAGATAAGCACGAAAATGCATTCATCCCCTTCCACATCTACATCCCTTTCCAATTGAGAAAAGTCAAAAGGTACACAGAAAAAGAAGGAAAAATACAGGACATATTATTCACATGCCTCCAGTGAAATTTGATTCATTTTGTATGTGGTTAATTCCTCGATGGGAAAAGGTGGAGAGGAAATGGATGATCCTCAGAGTTTGGGTCAATGCTTATACTGTGAAGCACTACTTGTTTGGTGAAGAAGCTGTCTCATTGGGCAGATGCCATTATTATACATGTCCATTTGCGCCCAACTGTCTATGACAGTCAAATGAAGACCAAGCCGCTGGAACTAACTTCCCATTTCTAATTGGGATGCTGACTGGTACACATAAGACTCAAGCATCAACCGGTCATCAACCGGTCCCATCCAATAACCATTCCAGACATTCACAGTAACAGAAGCCTTTCTGAGATGTTTAACTTTGACATGGTCTTACAACCTCTAACCCACCTGAGTCAAGTTAGCCATAAGTCGATCTGGTAGCAAATTCACCGATGACATACGTCCCCGTCCCCCAATCTCGCTGTGCAATGACAGTGTGTGGGCTCGTGTCAGAGCAGGAGGGCTGGTCGATGATGGTGTTCAAAGATTCACAACCCTACGCTCAGGCAGGCTCACTAGTAGGTAGTTTGTGCCCAGGGCCACGGTTCATGTGAAACACTGTGAGGCGACAGCATCTGTCTCTACACTGTTCAGCCAGCTCACTTTACCCCCATGTGTCAAAACAGGGGCTGTGTCGCATAACTAAAATGGCACCATACTGTTTTATAGTTCCGCCTTGTGAGGGAGCAGAATTGTTGCTGGCTGAGATTAATGGGACTACGGATTACAATGTGTTTAAGTGCTCATCAATGACATAGGTGTGCCCTTAGTCTCAACATCCAAAACTGAAAATAAGTCATTTTGAGGCATGGTACCTCTGCAGCATAGGTTCAAATCCAGCCCACAGTTCTTGGAACAAGTACATTTCCTTGCCAATAGAGCAAAGAAATCTATGTTTAATACTGCATACGTGATTGCGTAAACATTAAAGTGGCCATGTTAAATGAGAGTTCAGCAGAATTTGCATTGTCAACCTAGAAGGCTATAGCCAATTTAGCAGAAGTACACCAGAAATCCCGTCGGCTCAAACCCCACTGTCCTGTTTCATATGTGTTTGTCCTTGATTTGAGAAAGTGTAAGAAATGTGCGCATATGTTTATCATCTAATGGCAGTTTGCGAAATGCTGCCAAAGATTTGAAATGACACAGATAACATTCAAATGTTAGCAAAATATCAGCAATAGTGCTTCGCTCATAACATAGCCAACACAATTTCAGGCATTAAAAGTACTATTAGAATGAGTCATAGTGACTCTTGTCACCTGCTCATGTTGTGCTTGTCTTGTGAATATAGCAGGTTAACTTGTATATTATTGCAAAGTAATAACAACTCAGATGTGAAGACTAATCACTTTAGGGGACATAATGAATTCCTGAAAGACTACTGTAAATAGTTTCGGCATGCAGTGGTCTTATTTTAGAGATTATGTGTTTCTCAAAAAAAAAATCCCTCACATAACCCGCTGTTCCCCTTCAATCTCGCCCTGTGCAGTTCTTCACTGCTTGGATCTTGGTCTGCGCGAAGCTGCAGAGCGGTCGCCGTTGATTCATTCAGAACCAAATGCGTGTGTGACAGTCTCTCCACCTTCGCCATTTTAGCGCGGCTAAACCCTGATATGGTAAGTGTTGCGCTTTTACCATGTGTTTCTTGAATGTTACTGTTCGTTATGTGTGATGTGGACAATTACATGTAAACGTAGGCGTTGTTTTCGAATAGTCGGTTTCGCGCTGCAGACTCACTCTCTTTGTCTCTGTGCTGGTGCCATTGACCATGGATAATATTTGATAGACTGGTGATAGTAATTATTAGATACATAAAATAGATAAATAAAAGCAACACGTTAAGTTCCGACTGTTATGACATTGCATATGTACGTAAACTGTAAAATATCGGTGATAATATTCTATACAATTTAAAGATGGTTTGCAATTAAATAATGTATTCTCGCAAATGACGTGCCTGTATGTGCATAACACATGGTTTACCTTATATTATTTGTAATTAAATATAAATTATTGTTTGAAATCAGCCAAATGCTTTCATTTGGCATTCATTTGGCTTTCATTTAGCCTACACATGAAGAGAGTGAATAGCCACAGGCGTCACTCGAAGAACGTGTATCGAGGGGTATTCGGGTGCTTAAGGTTTAATCATAAAAGAAAGGTCCTTTTCCACCGGGTATTAGTGCATTACCTACATTTAGGCTATGCTTTAATTAAATGTTTGCATTTGTTCAAGTTTATGGATTAATTAATTTATGACATTCAAATATACTGAATGCATTATTGGGACATGCTTGATGATTGTTGCCGATTCCTTTTGTCAATATGCATAGAGCTCATAGAGTTCTTATTACACAATGCCAAGGCAATGTGTAATTTACTCGTTTAGATTGTGCCTCCATAGCAATTCATCCTCTAGTTGCCCTGGTAACGACTTCTGCAGTGCAAGCTCAGTCCATGTGATTTTTGATAACTGAGATATTGAGGAAAAGCAATCCCCCTCCCCCTTCAAACCCCCAGGTAAAATATGGTTTTTCCATTTTAGCAGTGCAGTTGCTGAGGTTGCAGCAATGAACAAAGCAACAGATTGATGATCTGGAATGGATGATGATGTACATTCCTCTCCAAATCTGTTTTACTGGGCATACTGTTACTTTAAATTCCACTGCAGAGATCACACAGCTAGATCAAATGCTAACTCTAGGTGAGGGATGGGCTCGGCTGTACAGCTATACTGCATATATATAACACACAGTCTGTCAGTCGGTAAATTTGGACTGCATCATTCTGCTGCATCCAACGAAAGACGCTGCCAATCTGGACATGAAAGGTCGTATCTGGCCTTTGTTTGTCTCTAGACCTGTTGTCATCGTTGATTTGATTTGTCTCAGTGGCCAGTCTGGAAAAAAAGGCAGCTACAGTGCCACCTGTGTTTGTGAGACAACAACAACCCCGCCTCCTATCTGCCCCGGTAGTTGGCAGCCAGCTGCGTCAATCATTCCGTCTGCCAATACCACTCAGTCCCTCACCCCCCCTCTCCCATCCCACCGTGTTTTGCTCCAAGAGATGCCAAAGAGTGCCGTGTTGCTCCGAAAATGCCAAAGATCCTGGCCAGTGAAAGGCAGACGTCTGGTTGTGCACTGACAGTTCTGACCGTCTCATGATCGTTTTCAGACACGCGCATTGACTTTTTCCACTACCTTCCCCTCTGCCTGCCAGCTGTATGGGAGTGGAGAGGAAAGAATTAAGAGAGAGGAGAGGAGAGAAAAGCCAGACACTGCAGTGTTTCTGGTCTTATTCGATATGGTCTGCTTCCTGGGCCCTGCACCAATGAAAAACGTGCCTCTGGGTCACAGTCAAAGAGCCAGGAGTGGCCCGCCGTTAGTCAGGAAAGTTAACCTTGACCAGTGGAGCCCCGATTCAAGCGTTCCATGCTGGGTCATCGAGCCTTGGTGCATATGGAAAACATGCACTTCACAGGCACCTGAAAGGAATTTTTTTTCCCCTTCTGTCTGAGGGAAATCTGGAAAGCTGGGATTGTTTCAAGGGCAGAATCGAGACACAGATCGTATTTAGGTCAAGCTCGCAGTTCCATTTTTCCAGCTTCACTAAATAGACCATGGCAACCCATTTAGACAGACACGAAGGTAGACACTGAAGCTAAAACGCTTTTGCCCCAGTTCGCCTTCTATCCTATTGCAAAAAGTCGGGGCAAATGGCGGTTAATCTCAACTCTGATGTACTTATGGATAGATATCTGAACATTTTGCTCATTTAGTATTAGACTGCCATAGGCCTAAGTTTGCCTGCTGTGCTGTGATATGAGGCAGGTCCACGCTGTGATCTAACTGCAAAAAAGACAGGCTATTAGGCCTTGCATTTATCTCCCAGACATTTTTGTCTCCCAGGCGCAATCAACGACATATTGCACTTTTTATTTTGTATTTTAGAGAGGGGCTTATAATAGAAATCCAATGGAGGGATTACGCCAATTAATTTTCTTCTCATAGGTTTATCCTATTTGAAGCGTAACATTTTTGAATTCCATTTACTCCACTCAATACTCACGACCTTAAGCCTTTACCCACATCTTGATAATTGCCACAGTTGCTAACCCATAACAAATTAGACTCTTTGCCATGAAAGGCTTCTACCTTAAAGGTGCCACAACTCCATGCACATTTCATCCGTGTCTCAGTGGCTCCAAGGTGATGCAGATTAATCAGAGGTGTTAAATGAACTTGACCCCTGCAAAAGCTATCAAAGCTGCGGGGAGGCAGGCAACATGCCTCGGCCAATCGTCTTGCCGGAGCACGTGTGGGCCGCTGGGTCCCTCTCATAAGCATTGGTGCCCTTTTGGCCCAACAGGTGAGTTGGCAGCACTGCCAGCAGAAGCGCAAAATCCTTTTCCCGGTGCAAGCCGCCCATGGTTCAATGTGCCAGGGCTTTCTGAGACACAGACGGGCATAGCCGTAGGCACAAACAGGGCCATAAGGAGTCGTCAGAGGGTAAAGGGTGGCAGATTAATGCACAGTTGATTACACTCCGCCTGTCCACTCCTGCAGGGAGGGGTGACAGACATTGGGCATGCAAACACCCACTGAATACAGTAAAACTCCCTAATAAAAGAGTGCAAGGCTAATATAATATGTAGACACCAGCTGGTAAGAATAACTGCCAATAACTAGATGGTCAAAACTCTGAAATCAAACCGTCTTTCTCTGTCACGCTTCCTATCCCTCTCGCTCCTCTCTCTCTCCCTTTTCTCTCCTTCTCTCTCTCCTCTCCCTGACTCTCTCCCCCGGTCTCTTTCTTTAGATCTCTCTTGCTTCATAGTGGGAGATAAATGTTCTTTATCTTCCGAGCCTCATTTGCTGGTTCAAAAGCTCGAAGGGGCAGTGCTGTGACCTTGCCCGTGCCTTTGGCTCGCGCGCTCCATCTTCCTGACACATTCACCTTGGGGTCACCTTGCCTCAGCCATTGCCCTAATTGTGCCATTCAGCTGTCTGCCCACGGGGAGTCGTCTGCTACTCCAGATAGCACAGCAAAGCGCAGACCCACAAGGCCAAAACCCACGTCTGTCCGCACCGAGTAAACGCGTTCCCTTGTGTCGGACACTTTGTCTGTCTGTTTGTCTGTGTGTGCGTGGGCGCCTTGCTAAGGGAATGTGCCCCCTCCTCTCCACAGAACATGGACAAGAATCAGCTCCCGTCTGTGACCCTTATCGTTGGCTGTGGGGTCTCGTCGCTAACCCTGCTGCTCCTCATCATCATCTACGTGTCCGTCTGGAAGTAAGTACCCCGTCCCCCGTCCCCCGTCACAGCCATGCCACCGCATCTGCCATGCCACGAGTCTCGAACGCCTTTTACACACTTTCTCTCCTTTTTCGCCCTTCAGGTATATCCGCTCGGAGCGTTCAGTGATTCTGATCAACTTCTGCCTATCCATTATCTGCTCCAATGCCCTCATTCTGGTTGGACAAACTCAGGCCCGCAACAAGGTAGGGCGCGTTCCAAATCTATACGTTGTGTTTGTTCTTTTCTTTCTGTCCCTCTCCTTGTTTCCTTCCTCCTCATGTTTGCCACGCTTTTTACCCGCCTTCTCCTTCTGTGCTGTTGAACTCTCGCGCCTGACACCGTGCTCCTCTATCTTTCTTCCCCTCCCTTTCTCCCCCTCCCTTTCACCCCCTCCCTTTCTCCCCCTCAGGTGGTTTGTGGGGTGGTGGCGGCTCTCCTTCACTTCTTTTTCCTCTCATCGTTCTGCTGGGTGTTGACGGAGGCGTGGCAGTCTTACATGGCTGTCATGGGCCGCCTGCGCAACCGCATCATCCGGAAGCGTTTCCTTTGCTTGGGCTGGGGTACGTGGCCTGTAAAAGATACCTCTTCCTTACTGTATTTCCTCATCCGGCCCGTGTTTATTTCAAGCCTCGTCTTTTATTGCTCTTTCTGTCCTAACCCCGGTTCCTCACTTTGTTCTGTAGGACTCCCTGCTCTGGTGGTGGCTGTGTCTGTTGGATTCACCAAGGCTAAGGGATATGGCACCGTCAATTAGTAAGTGTAACCTCGATTTGTCTCGTGTTCACCTCCCCTATACCTTTCCCCCCATCTCTCTGACTCCTTCTCAAGCTCATGTATTAACCTGTCTTGTTCTGTTGCTTCCCTGCAGCTGCTGGCTATCTCTTGAGGGTGGACTTCTTTATTCCTTTGTTGGACCAGCTGCCGCTGTCGTTCTGGTAGGCGTCAATTTGCCTGACCCTACAATTATAAATGATCTTCAAATTAATATAAATGGACATTCTAAAAACACATCCATAAAACACTACAAAGTAGCTCACTGGCATTTAATTCGCTTTTCTCAAATAGGTGAACATGGTCATTGGCATCCTGGTCTTCAATAAACTGGTGTCGAAGGACGGCATCACCGATGTGAAGCTGAAGGAGCGAGCGGGAGCATCGCTGTGGAGCTCCTGTGTGATTCTGCCCCTACTGGCTCTAACCTGGATGTCCGCCGTCCTTGCCATGACCGACCGCCGGTCGGCTCTTTTCCAGATCCTCTTTGCCGTTTTTGACTCCCTGGAAGGGTTCATCATTGTCATGGTGCACTGCATCCTGCGTAGAGAGGTAAACACAAATGTTTTCATTCAGACGTTCATCATTGTGGTAATTCATTATTTTGGGTATGTGTATTGTATTAAAAAAGGCTGTTCAGAACTCAGCTGATGTTTTGGTCATTTTTCCTCCATCCTTGTAGGTCCAGGAGGCTGTGAAATGCAGAGTTGTTGACCGTAAGGATGATGGCAATGGTGACTCTGGCAGTTCTCTTCAAAACAGCCACCATACCCAGCTTGTGGTAAGTGTATTTTGTTATGCTTATAAGGTGTTGAATAAAGTTATCATGAATAAAAATGCGATTTGTGTTTTCATTGTAAATGTTGCAAATAAACCCATTTTCCATCAGTACTAATAAAACCAATCTCTTTGTATTTTGCAGTCTGATTTCGAGAAGGATGCAGACTCTAACAGACCCGGTGAGCCTCTTTTCTTTCTTTAAATTGCTAACAATTTTTCCATTCATCTACTTCCCTAGTGCTCTTTCATTCTGGGAGAAAAATAGATGAGTCCATTAAGAATGAATATATCTCAGTCTACTTTGTTGTTTACATTTGCCCATCCTTTAAATCTTTTTGAATCAACAAAAATAATAAAAAATGTTGTCTGTTACCTCAAGTGCACTTTCTTACATATTTGCCCCCTTCCCTTGTCATCCTTGTAGGAGGTATGAACTCCTCCTGCGAAGAGAAGATGCCCCTCCCACCCCAGATGCCTCTCCCCATGAGCTCCAACTTCCACACCCTGCCCTCCCAAACCGTCAAGGCCCACATGCAGGCCATGCCCGAGTATTCCAGCCACACCCTCACCCTGAAGAGGGAGAAGACCCGCCACCAGGGCGGCATGGACCCTACCTGTGGGAAACCCGTCTACGTGTGTGACAGCGAGCTCTTCCAGCAGCTGGACGCCGACCTGGCGCGTGGCCAGGTAGAGGGGAGCAGCCCAGATGGTAGCGGCTATGTGCTGCTGCCCAACACCACCTCCACCCTTCGCAAGCCCAAAGAGGACCAGTCCAAGTATAACATCAACTTAGAGCAGCTCCCTCAGACCAGGTTGGTTCATCTCAGCGGGCCCTTCGCCGAGCCTCAGGCCGCCTTTGGACTCAAGACGCTTCCGTCTGATCGGGTCAGCGTGTCTTACTCGGAGAGGGACTCTCCCGTCCAGAACATTCACAACATGTCTAGTGAGTCTCACATCACCCACAGCAGCCTGGGAGACACCTTTGACTCCATGAACTCCATGATGTCCAAGAGCGAGACCATCTCCACACTGTCTATGAGTTCGCTGGAGAGACAGAAGTCCCGTTATGCTGAGTTAGATTTTGAGGTTTGTATTAACAACGTACCCAATACAACTATTATATAGCATCTATGAATGTCTAATAACCTAAGATAATTAAATGTGACCATGTGTTGACA
The DNA here is from genome assembly GCA_016801125.1 of Novumbra hubbsi. Taxonomy (NCBI): domain Eukaryota; kingdom Metazoa; phylum Chordata; class Actinopteri; order Esociformes; family Umbridae; genus Novumbra; species Novumbra hubbsi. The sequence goes on along the minus strand of JACXGK010001597.1, from coordinate 22,377 downwards.
AACTAACAATCCAGATTGAGTTAAACAGAAAGAAATTTGATTTGCTTTATATTGAGCCTTTTTGTGTCACTTCTTAACCAGATTTCTTTGTCTTGTGTTTTGTAGAAAATCATGCACACAAAGAAACGTCACCAGAACATGTTCCAGGATCTCAACAGGAAGTTGCATCATGCTGAGAAACATGACAGAGAGTCTCCTGCTTCAGACAGCAAGGTAAAAATAGTTTTTTATTGACATAGTTATTCTAGTCTTTTTCATTTAAGATAAATGTAGCAGAAAATAAATGGGTAATTGCTAGGCTAAACAACATTAATAAATATCCCATTAGAGCTGTGATTTTAAGCCAAATCTTCATGCAGAAATAAAGTATTGATTTACCGGACATACAATTTTGGTTTCTCAGGAACAATATCTTGACCTCAGCAATCCACTGTTTCATAGAACTTGTGTCTGTTATTGTAATTTAAATATTTCTTTCTTCCTCCCCATAGTCTGTGAGATGGAGTGTGTCCTCTGGAGGAAGTGACAAGACAAACCACAGCGTGAGTCCTTTAACCCGTACTGGACAGTTCACCCACATTTATACATATTATACATATATATTATATATTTTTTGCCATTTAGCAGACTCTATTATCCAGTGAGTGAATAACGTGAGCAATTTGGTATAAATGTCTTACACATGGGCAAAGCGACACATTTTTTAGGTTTTATGAGCCTTTCAACCAGAGACCTGGCCATACACACGCCTTATGTCCTCCTTCTTTTAAGTTAGCTAATGTTGATTGACGGTCATCGTACATAAACAAGGAACAATACAATGGAAATTAATAATGAACATGACCTTTTGTCTGCCAACCATTTGAACAATTTTCATTAAAATATATGTCTAATGTTATTGCTCTGAACATATATAACGTATACTGTACCAGTATATAGTTTGTCAAAGATACCAATGCTCAAGGCTTTACTGCTTTCACCCCATCAGGACAAGCAGCAGACCCAAGTGGAAAGACCTTGGGAAGGGATTCAGAGGACACAGCACTCGCCCCCATCCTGGGTGCGGAAGGACCTGGAGCCCCTGGCTGCCTCACCTCTGCAGGTGGAGTGGGAGAAAACTGGAGCCACCATCCCAATGGTCAGCCAGGACATCATCGACCTGCAGACGGAGGTCTAATAGGAAGAACTTTAAGAGCGTTCCTTCTAGTTCAACCTCAGTCACCTATTCTATTGGTTTGGGTTCAAGAATAGCAACAGAGAGAGAAGAGGAAGCCACAGGCATGTCTGGAGAGGAGTGAAGGGGCAAGAGAAAGCAGAGGAAGTGCTGAACCCAAATTCCATCTCTTCAAACCCTTCGAAACAAGGGAAGGTGGACGAAGGCTGTTGTGCTGTTCAATTTTGTTTTCCAACAACGACTTGATAATGAGTGACTTCTACAAGAAGTGTGTCGTACTGGCATGTTAGTTAGTGACCGATGGTTCAGTGTTTCCAAGGATCGGTCCAGGATCCATTTGCATTCCTGCCAGAGAGGTGTCCCATACTGGGCTCTGGTGAGCTGCGGTTGACATCGTCAACATGTAGTTAGCATGCCCCTTCAACTCGCTTTAAAGCTGGGGTTTTCCCTGTACCCGGGAGCTTCAACCAAACTGAACATTTGGCGGCTTGTGTTTGCAGCCAGTGCCTCTTCCAAGTAAGTTAGGACAAGGTAAGGAGAACAGACTGGATTTGCTTCAGACTTGGCGTCTGACAAAGCTGGGGTTTATGGACAGGTCATTGGCGTTCTGTATCGTGGCTGTTTTTATCTCGCTTCACCTGAAAGTTTTAAGAGTTTTATAGACTCTTCCATGGGACCTCTCTTCTAAAAGTCTGACACCTACGCAGAAGACCAGACGTGATCATTCTTACTGAGCTGATTATCATTATCTTTAAGTTTATTATTGTTATTATCATTGTTATTACGTTTATTATTGTTATTCTGATTATCGTTGTTATTATTACCGTTATGACGATTCTCATTATAATTACATGACATTCTTATAATAATTATTCTTATTATTACCACTTGTGTTATGTTTCAGTGTTTTAGCCCATTTTTTGTTTTCATCTATTTGTGAATTTACAGTTTTTTGCACTGTACCCGATATATCAAAAGGTTCGAATTTGTAATTTGACCTGGAAACCAAAAAGGACTTCAGAGCATTGGGACAGTAATGTGGGAATTGGACCCATCTTCTGCCAGCCTTTTTGCTTTTGCAGCACGTGACAGGCACCTGGAAGAAAATCTAGCTCTTTTACAGGCAGAGCAGTGCGTTTTGGAGACTGCTGGGCGGCAGAGTCATCCGGAAATGGGGGGAAAAAGACTGTTTAATTCCCACAACGTCTCCTTCTCCGCTGGTGGCAGAACGCAGGCACTTCCTGTTTGTAATAAACAATTAGACCTATTTTCCATCATGCTAACCACACAGCCTTGTAGAAAGAACTCTGGACCCCAGGACTATAAGCTTTGAGGCCCTAGGCAATGAAATTATTTCACTTCCTCAGTGCCAGAGCTACAAAAGACTTCAACACAACATATTTGTGTTTAAAAATCATTGGTGTAATCCTAGTGCAATATGATGGCCGCTTGATGCTCAAGCAGGATCGATTTTAGGATTAAAAGGCAGATTTTTTCGTACAATGTTTCAATACTATTTTATAATGTGTTCCTCATATTTGCAGAGCATAAAGATACTTTATTGTATACCAAATCTGTATTAATAACTAAATACATCACGGTTTGGTTGTGTTTTGAGTGAAAGTGCAAGACAACAAATTATTTGGAGGCCTGTGATTGGTAGATTATTGTAACTCTAAAAAGCTGATTTTATATAGAATGAATAATAGCCTAAATGAATATATATCTATATACCGTGCTTCTGGATATCTGTTTTGACTCCATATTTTACAGTGTGGAGTTAATGAACCTCATGTCTTCTGTAATAGTGTGTTTTTGATAATCTTGTCAATATTACACTACAGTTTGTGCCAAACATATTTTCTGTCTCTGATGTACTAACAGTGCCAAAAACATACTGAAACTCCTTAGATACCTGAATCAAATATCCATTTGTTTACACCCCTTACCTTTTGTTTTTGGTTGGAACAATTATTTTTTGGTTTCTTTTGTTGTAATGTACCGTTTTCAGAGCACAAGATGAATGTGATTTTTGCTAATAAATAAAAAAATATCTATATTACAACATTTGAGCTGTCCTTGCTGGTACCTAAAGTATGTTGGCAGTGGCATGGTCTTAATTGTTTATTAGAATAAGTAAAATAGTTTAGCTTGATCTGAGACCCCTACCAGTAGTAGTAGTAGGATGATATGGACAGAATAGCATATCCTTGCATACAGGATCATTGCATAAAACTGTAAATCAAATTGTTAAACCCTTATAGCTCTTTTTTTTCGGAACCACAACTTCCATACCCCATTTGCTAGTCTACTTATAGCACATACCCCTCGCTATGACCTATCACAAGGCTTATAGCACATATCCTCCGCTATGACCTATCTCACATCTTATAGCACATACCCTCCGCTATGACCTATCACAAGGCTTATGGCACATACCCTCCGATATGACCTATCAGATGGCTTTAAGCTAAAGTTGAATTTCATTGTAACTGATGTGTCACTTATTTGCCCAGCAACGGATCAAAGAAAGGGGTAGGTAAGAAAAGAGAGGGTACTGAGTAAAAGGAGATGCTGATTTATTCACATAGCCTTTGTAATCCTGTCAAACAACAGTCTTTGGCATAATTTGGGTCCCTAAATATAGAATCAAATCTTGAAAAGGGAGTACAAAAAAGAAACATGATAAAACTGTGTCACTTTATTATACATTTTGTATTAAAGCTTAGTGACAATTCAATGTGAACTATTCCAAAAATATGAAAATGTACATAATTTTGAGGAACAAGTCAAAATATCAGGTTGACCTTTCACAAAAATAGTCTCGATCAACCCAAATTTAGTTTGCATTTTTGCTATGTTCAAAGATTTTACATTTGACATTTTTGTCATTTTGCTGATATTTGTATCCAGAATGACTTACTGTATTCATCTAAAGTTAGATTCATTTATCTAAAGACACCAGCACATCACAGTCTGAGTTCAGAAAGTATTCAGACCTTTTCACTTTCATTACATTTCTATGGTGATGTTTGGGCTCCCCAGTTAGAGACAGCTGTTGTCTGTTGTCTCTAATTGGGGAGCGTACTTCAGGTCCATGTTTTTGCCCACTTATTGTGGATTATGGTTTGTGCTATATGCTTCTGTTCTGGCCAGTTAAACCGTTCTTGTTTTTTGTTGTTTTCAATATCCAAGTAAGTAACCATTTAAAACCTTTAAATAAATATGGATGCAAAGACTCTGCAAATGTGTCCCGTCTCCTGGCTACCTCGTGACAGTGTTATGGAATTAATTGATTACATTATTAAGTGATTACATTTTGCCTCTAATCTACACAAAATACCACATAACAACAAAGCAGAAATATGTTTCAGACATGTTTTCCAATGTATAGAAAATTATTATTTTGATGTCACAGGAATTTAATTACAATCTGCCTGTAGCAGATTAAATAGATTTAAATAGAAAAACACAATTTATCTATATAAAGTGTATGTCAGTGCAAAGCCATGAAGTGCAAGGAACTTGCCACCTGGGAAAGATTATACAAACAAAAAGGTTAAAGCTTTGAGAAACCTCATGAGCACAGTGGGTTTCATCATTGTGATTTGCAAGAAGGTAAGAACCACCATCATGTAGATGGCTGTCAAGAGAAACTACATAATGGGGCACACAGGAAGAGATTCAGTCAGGGAGGTGACTAAGAACCCAATTGGACCTCTTAAGAAAGCCTATGCGTTTCGCTGCAGAGTTGGGAGGACCAGCCGAAATGACAACAATATCTTCAGCGCTATCAATCGGGACATTATGGTAGCGTGGATAGACAGAGGCCACTCAGGAGTAAACAGCATATGCCCCTGCCACCTGAAGGACATTCAGAGCATGAGGATAGAGATTCTCTGGTCTGACGAGACAAATATTATATTACTAGGCATGAATAACTGACTTATACCATCTTCATGGCTGGGCGTGAGGGGTGCCCCGATCTAGGACGCTACGGGGTGTTTCTTGTTTTATTTACATGAACACTGATTACTGATTCTGTATTTATGATTGAAATAAAATGTATTAATGAGAAATAGAGATATACTGGGCATTTCTGTTAAAACCAGTTGTCTGACTTTGATTTTAGTGGTTACATTTCGATTTTTCTGTTTTTATTTTCAATCAATTTTCTTTGACATTTGTATTGTCTGTTAATTGATGGCAAATAAATGAATGCAAACGTTTATAAATTCCATCAACAAGTCACCAAAACCTAGAGCAAGTGAAGGGTCTGAACAGGCACCTTACATATTTTATCCTCATTCACTTAAATGTAATTTTTTAATCATCATTGACTTGGCTGATAGCTACATCATTTAGGAAAGTGCATTTACTATCGCTGGTTTTATCTCGATGCCCCATCTAGCCATGTTAAGATGAATGCACTAAGTGTGAACTATCTCTGCATGAGAGCCTCTGCTAAATAACTAAAATTTAAATGTACATTTTATCCATAAAGTATTCATCAGCTGTCAGGGCAAGAAGTGAAGGACAAGTGCAGATTAAAGTATTTCTTCAATTGCAGGTGAAGGGAATGGATTGCCAGGATCAAGATGGGTTTTTCCTGGGCTGAATGGTAGCTGACATTGTGTATCAATGGGATACACAATGTCAATGGGTTCAGGCTCCGAGCCCAAACTCTCGGGTCTGTCATAAACTACTAGGGAGACCTGATTTCAGTTTCAATCGTTTAATCCAAATTGTAGAATGGTTTAACAGGCAAATGGTATGCAATACATACAATTTATACAGATATTGATATCAGGGAAGCCCAGTTTTTAGGGTTACCCTCTCCCGAGCAGGTGGTACTGATTTATACTCCTGTTACAATCTTCCCTTGACCCTCTGACATTAGATCGTTTTGAATGTGAGGCCGTTTTGTCCTCTTATCTTGCAGCACAGTTCTCAGAGTTAAACAAATCAGATATCAGAATGAAGGACAGGTTATGGCTATATGTGTGAGGTTAGTGTGACATGAAACTTAGGACATGCAGTATCAAAATCTAGATTTGAAATTAGCTACTGATTAATATTTCTGTTCTGTGTGTGTGTCAATTGCGTGCCGCTGACGTGTCAACGCTAATGCTATCGACTGCGCCCAGTGCCTTCGTCTCCCATGTTGTGACTATGTGTGAGCTTTGTTTTGTAGTATGCGTGATAAAGAATAGAATTGGCAAGAAGGTTATAGTGACAGAGAGCTTCATATAGGAAAGTGTGTGTCTACTTATTCTGTGCTGCTTGTGTGTGTGCGTGTCAACTTACTCTGTGCAATGTGCGAGTGTGTCAGTTCTCTGTGTGTGCGTGTGTGTGACTCTGTGTCAGGTTGTGTGTGTGTGTGTGTGTGTGTGTGTAAGACTGTGTGCTGTTTGTGTGTGTGTGGTTCCTCTGTGGAGCAGGACATCAGTGCATAGCAAACCAGTCATAGTATCCTACAGGCATAACATCATCGAATATTCTAATCTACCACCTTTCTCAGAAAGAGAAAGGTTTGGGGGGCGCTCTCCTGTAATGTCTTTATTCTGAAATACCAAATCAATGAATACTCCTGTCAAGAGGTCTAGGGCCTTCTCATCCCATCTGTTAATATTTGGTGGGGATCTATGACTACTTCTGCTATGTCAAAGTCCTTTGCACATTTTATGGTTGAGAATGGGTGTGTGGACCCTTAATGGTTCCAAAGCCCCCGGGCAAGAGAGTACTCCTTCTTATGTCATGTGCATCACATTTTGTCTCGTATGTACTGTTTTTTTTTTATTGACCAGGGCATTGCTTCCAAATGTGACCTCCTTTGAATATTCACTCTTGGTATTATCTGACCATGGTTCCCTGGACATTGACATAGTCATGTCCAAACAATCTTGTTCTCCTCCCTGTTGGAGGTTTAATTCTCTTCTTCTATCTGATGCGGCCTTCTGTGACCTCATTTCCACTTTCATTGATAATTTTCTTTTTTCAAATCAGACTGAATCTATTTCACACTCTCTCTTGTGGGTATCGTTTAAGGCTTGCCTGCAAGGCATCATTATTTTCTACTTCTCTCATGTGAACAAAGTTGAAAGGCCAAGATAGAGGAACTTTCTGAATACATCCTTGATCTCCATCCCTGGAGCCATCTTCAGAGCTGTATAAGTGACGCTTGTACTTGCGATCCGAATTTAACCTCTTGTCCACTGGAACGACAGCTCACGTATTACATATCATGAGCATGGTGACAGGGAAGGTGGTCTGCTGATTTCTATTCCTCTCTATAAGTGTCTTAGTTCACATCAGATTCAGGCAATATGACTCAGTTTCTGGGTGACCTGGAGACTACTTCTGTAGACTCTGATACTGCAGCTGGCCTCGATTCCTCTCTCAGCCTTGAAGAGGTTGTGCAGTTTACCAACTCAATGCAGAGAAGTAAAGCTCTAGGGCCTGATGGGTCTCCTGTTGAGTTCTTTAAGGAATGTTTCTTAAGTTAGCACCCTTGCTTGGAATGTTCATTCCAAGTTAGCACCCTTGCTATTGTCTATGTACCATGAGTGACGGGAACTTGGCTTTTTGCCACCAGGCAGGCAATAATTGCATTTCTTTTTAAGAATGGGAAATATACTACTTCCTGCTCTTCATTCATAAATGTCCTGGCTAAAGTGATAGCAACGTATCTGGAGGAAGTCCTGCTTTGAATCATATCAGTGGAACAGACTTTCTGTTTTCTGACAAGTCCTGGCTATATTAAGGATAGACTCCTTTAACATCTGAACGTTGTTTAATATAATGTATTCCAATAAATTTTTCTACATTTCTTGAAGTGGTAATTTCTCTAGCAAGTAGGCATTCAACAGAATTGAATGAGACTAGCTTTTTGCTATTCTAAGAAGTTTGGATTTGGGGACAAATTTGGCTCAGTGTCATACGTTTGTGCTGTTGTGTCTGTGTGTTTGTCTGTCTGTCTGTTAGAGAGACTGGGGTGGGGGGTGGATGAAGGGTATTGTGGGTGGGGTGATCTGGATAGGATCGCTAGGTCAGGCTTGGGAGGGGATCTACAGGGAGGAATTTCAAATAAATGATGTTCTCAGTGGAAGTATTGTACTGCTGCTATTTGTCCATTCCAAAAATATGAATAATAACAAAACCAAAAGCTGGGTATGATAAGTGTATAAATTACATCCTGCGAAGCATTCGGTGAAAAGAAATGCTGTATTCCTCGAATATTCTTTAGCACAAACCTATCAGGGCAAGATCCTGCTTTTGTTTTTTCAGAGAATGACAGGGTGTTGTCTATTGTCACATGTGTCTTTGTTCTCTGGGAGGAGACACCATGGAGTTTTAATCATAATGAAGAGGTAATGGAGCCGTCGGGCCTTCCCTGGAAAGCATCTCTTTGAAATTAAGCTTGGGCTGAAATCCAAACGGATATTACCGCTACACATGCAAATATGTGTGCTCTCATCTGAGTGTCGGAAGTAGGAACTTGAAAAGTACATCTGCATAGCAATAGAAGAGACCATGACGGAATATCACAGAGCTGAATGACTTTGTGGAGAGAGAAAAGAGGAGATGGCCTAGATCTGAGCCTTCGGGGACGCCAGGAGCCAGACACTGATCATCTCTGCACCATATTGTCGGGGTGACCTGACAAGAATGGTATAATTCAGGAGTGTGAGGAGCCTGAGACGATCTGCTATGAGAAGGGGGGCGAAGAGGCCCTGATGGTTCAGTGTCAAAGGAAGCAGAAGGATCTAAAATGTCGGGAACAGACAGAAAGAGGGTTATGATAAAATACGGAAACTGTCGGGGGAAGGGAAAAAGTAATGGTCATGGGAGTGAAACTGTGTGAGCAGATCGGTGTACTTGTCCCCGAGAAGAGAGGAGACAGGGAGTGATATAGGATTGCAGAGAAAGAAGAAGCTTGCATGTAACGTTTGAACTCATGAATTCTGGTCGCATATAATTCTGCTCTAAAGCATGAGAATGAAAAGATTAGCATTACTCATCTGTTCAGCCCTTCTCGTTTTCATGAGACTGTCTGAAGAGCAAGCGTTGAGTTGGCTTAGTTAAGAGCTCTCCACATCATAGCCCTACTTTCACTCACCAAAGACACTATGGATAATTTGTGTAGTTATAATGAGATGGTGGTGATTTGGCACTCGACTCCAGCCTCTAATCATAGAGATTAAAACTATAAATCTCTATGAGATTCCCATGTGGGACATTTCCATTGGGTGATTCCACCATTCTGTAAGACTTATATGCATTATGGATGGATCACATTACACAAACAGGCAATCCAAAACATTTTACATTTAAAGAATAATACTTTGAAACGGAGATCAACTCATTGGCACAGCCCATTGCATCACAGATGTTTATACAGAGATAAAGGGATGAGACATTAACATTGTAACTATGTTAAAGTAGTCGGCATCCAGCCTTTTATAAGCAATAAGTATTTTCTTTCTAAGGTATTGCTACCGACTGAGTCACACAGGACCACATGCTAACTAAAGGCAGGGGCGTATGTTTAGTGTTAGGGGTCACAGATTTAATATTAATAGTTTATTCCACTTGTGTTTTGTTTTCCATTATATTCTCAAGGCACTGCCCAGCTTAACCCACCCATCAGCAAAAACAGTTTCGACCAGCTGTCCAGATCCACATCCCTTTTGTTACAAATTTTCACGATTATCAAAAGTGCTGGTCCTTCTGGTTGTCCTGAAGGTTGCACAATAAGTATTTGCCCTCAAAAATGTTTTTGGTGCATTTTTGACATTGTATTAGAATATTGAGGGAATGTGAGACAAAATCAAACATGCAATCTTCAGGTTTGAGAAGGTTTTAGCTCCATCAGACCGTAGTTGTCAGCACACAGGTTCCAATGCTAAACCATGCCAGCATAAAAAAACACTGAACACGTCCAGTTTTTGACAACATTAACCTGGAACGATTAAAAAAATATTGTAAATACAATACTCTGTCAAAGTTAGTATTGTGTCTTTATATATGTTAGATATTTTTGTTATAAAAGCTTAGGTGCTATGAACAGGCTATTGAAGACAGTGTTGGCTATGACTAGACAAATGAAAGATTAAACTGCACTCCAACCGTTGTTTGAAAAAAAAATGGAATTAATTCAATGCACCTCCAGCCATTGAACTAATTTAGGTAGCTGGTAGTAGCTTAGACCAGCAGGGCTGGACAGTAGATGTGACAACAGCTTTTATATAAAGTCTCTCTCAGGTGTCATGCGAATGGAAAGCCACATAAAATAAAACAAACATATTTACATCATGTTTTTTACATTTGTGGGGTCAAACTAATAAATATCAGAGATTTGAATCGGTCATTAAAAGCTTCCATTATACTAAATCTATACCTGAATTCACACTAACTCAAGCAGATTTATAAGACAGGCCCCTCCTATGTTTGAAGACAGGATAATTGCCACTCTGCAGATTAAAGTGTGCCATTTTAAACAGTACATTATTTGAAACATCCACCTCTATGAATTAATCATAGCTGGTTACAATTCCATATCCATCCAACTCGAACAATTTAAACAAATCTTGCACCAAATCAAATGGCTAAACTCAAATATAGTAATTGAAATGTATAAGAAGGTAAGCATGTTTCTTAAAGACATCTTGAACAAACATGGGAAATGTATCACTAATGAGGAACTCAGACAAGCATATGGAGAATATGCATTAGAAAAAAAGAGAAAAAAAGGCTGGGGTGCCAAAATTATACTAATTATGACAGTATTTACCATTGACTTGGTTGACATTAATGGTTGATCTGCATAAAAAAGAAAAAACTAACTTCTGTGGTTTGCCTGCACTCTTTTCGGCTCACAAACATGCCTCAAATACATAAAACATTAGCCTTTTTAGATTTAGTTTATCTTAGGCCTACTTATTCAAACATTTAGCCATGTTAAATATTTTCAAACACAATACTCACAGTTTATTTAGTGTTTAGATTTAGATTGTTTAGATTGTTGATTACATTCATTGCCACATTAATAAAAAAAATTATATTATAATACATAGTTACAAAAACAAGTAGTCAATCATGAAATTAGGATTGCACCTTATATGACGACATCGCCTTGTCATAGTTTAGCTTGAGCACTGCTGTACGCGAAACCTCTTCATTCAAGATGGAGGCGGGGTGGAGCCACAAGGTTTTGCCGACAGTTTGAGGATCCAATGTAGTTACGAGGTTTAGTCACAAGATCTTTTTAATACTTTCTATTGGTTAAATATTTGTAAAGCCTAAAGACAGACATGATGGGTGACCAATAGCTTTGATTTTAGAAAATATGGAGGTACAAGCATTTTAAAAAGTATGGAGATATGAGGATTCCGCCTGACAGTGACAAAATGCTTTTCTAAGGCTGTGGGTCTCTATCTAACAACATCTAGCAGTGGAAAACGGGCGACTGGTCCGAAGAGTCCCGTTATCGCTGACATCAGGTGGACAGCCATTTAGGTTTTCAACAGCCATTTAGGTGGGCAATGTTCTGCTGTGAAACCCTAGGTCCGGGTATTCAGGTGGATGTCAATTTGACAAGTACCACCTACCTAAACATCATTGCAGACCAGTTACAACTCTTCAAGCCAATTCCCTGAAGGCAGTGACCTCTTTCAGCAGGATCAAAATTGTTTGGGAATGGTTTGAGAAACATAATAAAGAGTTCAAGGCATTGCCCTGGCCTAAAAATTCCCCAGATTTCAATCCGACTGAGCATCTGTGTGATGTGCTGGACCAACAATTCCAATCCATGGTGGCTCTACCTTGTAACTCACAAGACTGGATAGATCGGCTAATAATGTCTTGTTGCCAGATACCATAAGACACCTTCAGAGGTCATATATGCCATATATTCAAGTTTTTCGTCAGCAGACATATATATCCAGTATGCATTCTTTTTGTAGTAGATTGAACATGATAAACTCAATTGCATGTGAATAATTAGAAATGCAACATTTAAAAAATAAACAGCCAAGAAATAATGCGGATGAGACCGACATATGAAATTGCTTTAATAAGCTGGTAATTCAGAACTATATGTTACATTTTTTTATAAAAAATGTTTGCTTGCCAGAATATTATGGAGTTAAATATCTGCCGAGTTTAAGAGTACGTATTTTTGGGATTGTAAGAAAATCCATATGTGAATTGCTATGATCATAATTTTTTTTTATTAGATTTGAGAATGAACAAAAATGTTTTGGTTGTATGAATCTAGTTATACAATTACAACATAAACATCTGGAGTTTCGTTAGTTTCATCTTCTCCCAAAAAGCGTGACCAAAACTGTCCAGGAGGAGTGCTAATGTAAAAGCTGTAAGGGGTGTAAACAACAGGAAATCAGGGAGACAGCAAATTGGTTTACTGCAAGATTTTGATTTACAAGTCTCTTCTCTCTTCATGCCTGCATAGTGCAGACTGATTTTCTGTGTGTAACTGTTCTTTATTTGTGTATTATTGTGTAGGCCTACACACATGCTGCACTCCCAAATACTCAAATACCAACGCTTCATGCGGGTTTGTTGTTGCTGTAAAAATCGAACTTGTTAAAATACTGAATAACTAAAACTAGTTGTTATGCAATCACTGCAGTAGTTCCAGGCTACACACATAAAATATGATGAACCAAACACGGCCATGTCTGAGTCCTTTTCTTTTCAAAAGTTCATCCCAGTTGTATTGTATTCCAATCAAAGTTCGAACTAATACTACTATTCAAAATTCTATTAAAATGGGCAGGCACCTGTAAGTAAAGTAAGTCAAAAAGAGGATAATAATCATCCATGAATTAGGCGATGACAGATCTATTGGAGATCGGATCTCCCACTTCAAATTCTCTCAAAAGACTCCAGTACATGGGTTACATATAGATGCCGCCAGTTATTATGGTAAGTTAGGGGAAGACATATAAAGGCTGTGACAACTTGTATTTGTTTAATTCCAAGTTAAGCACAAGTCCATAGTTCACATTAAAACCCAGTATGTGTTTAATATGCTGCACTGCTTTTCAAAAGGAAACTTAGGGTGTATAGTAATCAAATGGAGAATACAAAAGAATACTGAACTCAGTTTCAAATCAAACATACATGCCAGGCTGTTTATTTATTTGAAAAAGTAATTATTTTGCTTCCACATCTTATTTTGCTGTGATGTACAAATCACTATATGTGCTGAAAGTTTTAGCAATGTGATCAATCACAGTCCATTTATTTTGAGGAAAGAAATCCACATCCTTTTCTTTGGAATGTAGTCCTGGTGAGTATTCTTTTCGTCATGTTGCCAATACTTCTGGTAGTATTGGCTGCCGTTTGGCTGTTGTACATGCCCGTCTGGCTCATTGTTGCCCGGCTGTGGGCTATCTGGCTGGATGGTCTAAATGTGGCTTCATGGTCATGGGAAAATGACAAACAAGTAGCAGCTTTGGATGGGCGGAGCCCGACTGTTGTCTTGGACGTAGCTATTGACTGGCTAGGCCTGAGTCGAGTCATGGTAGCTGATAGTGATTGGCTCGGCCAGGCGTTTGTTTTGCTAGCAAATGTTGATTGATTGTTGTCCACAACATCAATATCCATAGGCAGCTCATCCTGATGACCACCAACTTTATTTTGCCATAGACCATTGTTGTTCATATACATCTGGGTCATCTCTGTCCAGATCAGGATGAAATCATCCTGATTTTCTCCATCGCCAGGGTTTGACTGGAAGGTGGCCAGGGGTTGTATTGAGCTGGTACTGACATGTACAGGGAGGCATATTAAGAGAATAAACATTACAATATTTCCCAGCAAATATATAAAGAAATTATAATCCTCTTTTAACATCACAATTTGTGCTGTTGTGGACTTTAGCTTGTATGTTGATATTTCAGACTACTCATTAACAATTAGGCTATACAAACCTTGTTTGGAAGGGATCTACTCCAGACATGGAAGGTCCAGTCACCTTATTATACAGCCATAGACCCAGAACATACTTAAGAACTATGCTCAACACATTCCAGGTGAACTGGTATAGAGGAATGAGGTGGAGAAGCCTGAACTGTCTCAGATAATGGAGATAGTCCATTATTTTACAAGTAAATGTAGTGTCATAGGTAAAGCTTTAAAGTGTTTCTTTAGAGTGTACTACTTTTGACAAAGGATTTTTGATAACATGACATCAGCATCATAATTGAAGTCTGTGACATCACGTAGTCATGGAACAAAAAAATAAATCACCTATTTTTGAAATGTAACCACTTTTAAATATAGATATACGCAGACAGAAATACAGAACATTAATTCATGGACCTAGTTATTTGCATGAACAATAGGCTAGATTAAATTATTATTAACTATTCATAACATCATTAATGTGTTTATATGATTACTGCGGGGTAACCAATATAAATAGGTTAGGCTAGATAATGATAGTTCATTAACTTATATTATTAATAGTGAATTATAAGTAATAAATGGTTTATAGATATATCGGTATAGCTATCACTAGTTAGTCATTGTTAAGGTAGAATCCATCATCACATAACTTATGGGAAACAGAAATAATTAACTAATAGTTAAGCATCAGCTATTATTGCTTTATTCCAAGTCACCGGTTACTCAGCAAGCCAATGGGGTATAAACTGAAGTATCGCTGTAGTGGATTAATGCTGTAGTACTAGTTTAAAATTAGTTATAGCACACATTCCTCTCTTCAAGAATGACAGGTTTAACTATGTCCATAATGACAATTTGTAAGACAATCATTACGGACATCTCATGTTGAGAGGAGTGTCTTATTCGTGGAAGTGGAAATTGATACATTCTCACTTTAATTCTGTACACTTACCTTGTGTCTCTGCCCCCACCAGGTCTACACAGTCTAAGCTTGTCTTACCTTGTGTCTCTGCCCCCACCAGGTCAACACAGTCTAAGGGGTACACGTTTCTTACCTTGTGTCTCTGCCCCCACCAGGTCTAAACGGTCTGAGGGGTACACAGCGGTTTTCAAAACCCAGAAAAAGCCCCACCTCCATGCCAAAAGTGGCTCAAAAGTAAAGATGACCAAAAAAAAGGTGGAACAAATTGTAATCGGAAGAAGAAGCAAACGTGAAAAAAAACATTTGTCAAAGAAATGTTAAGATTGAACATAAAAATAAATGTATTGAGTTGAGAACATATTACATTTTTTTTAAATAATTTTTTTCCTAAGATTGAATTAATTTTTATTATACGATAAACATTTTTTGTTAACATTGCTTTTATTGATTCAATGGTTGCAGGAGCACCCATTATAGCCAATCAGAGAGGCCAACAGGAACATTGAATATTGAATTCAAATATACAATGATTTTTCTCATTGATTTGCTAAATACTATTTAGGTAGGAGAATATTTTGTTGAAATTAAGTAATAGAAATCTGCATTTGTTTTATCACGCCATAATGCATTTTTAGTATAGACCAATCTCTGATGGCAAGGACGTAATAAAGCTTATTCTTTCCAAACTCACACATTTTCTAGGTTCGTGGGAAAAGTCAACTTAAAATAATAATTTACCCAAAGCACTCTAGAAAACCAAATAGTTTCTTATAAACAACTTTTAATGTAATTACAGGTGATTACAAGGGAGAAAGAGCCCCCAGGCAGATTCTCCCAAGAAAAGACACACATTCCTGCTCACACAACTTATTTGGCCTCAACCTATGTTAACCCATTAGGGGTAATATTTGTGTAAATTTACAGAACAAAGCTTTTCAAGTGTCTCTTAAAGCCACATACTCAATAAAAATGGAGAATGTAAGGGCCTGTAATCTATCCCGAGATGTGTGACGTCAGGACACGTAATTGATATACAAAAATATATGGTTTAACCTATATGTTTACAAACATATATGCATGCTAACATTATGCAAATAACTATATTTATGCATTAATCAATAGGGCATATAGATAGGCATAATACAAATTATCCTCTTCAGTAACTTTCATTCTTGCAAACTCGTTGCATTGTCTTACAACCATGGTAGTGAAATCTGAGCTCTATCCCATTTTAATTATTGTGTTCCGATCGAGTTGTTTAGAAAATGATGAACCTGAGAAACGAACCAGAGCAACAATGAGATCTATATGTGGCATCATCCTAATCAATGCCCCACTGCTAATAACATCCCAAATCCAGCGGGGCGCTCCACTGCTCATCATCCTTTAGCACTGTTCTTGTACAATCCAGTATCAATTAGCACCTTGCTGGCAAGCAGACTGGAATCTGGGGTGTCTCTTAATTGAAGGCTGTTGCCGTGGAAACTGCAGATGCTAATACTAGATGAGTGGCAAGGACGACGAAGTCTGTGCCCTAAAAGCCTACCCATTCCTTTTGTATGATGTTGATTTTGACTGGGACCCACCAGATAGTAGGGTATCTGCAATATATGATGCAAGCAGACAGCATTTTTGAGGGCCCACTAAGGCCTTTAACAGAACAGTGTGGAGGAGAGGAGACTGATTCATTTTATTGTTTCTTAAAAATGTTATTACCATTTTGAAATGCAGTGTAATGCAAAAACTGGTGCAGTATCACACAACAAATTAGATCAATTGGCAACATGATTGAGTATTAAAAGATCATTCTAGAGAGGATGGGTCTGTCAGAAGTGAGAATGGGGAGGCGTTCACCACACAAAAACTGCAAGGGAAACTAGTGCAACAACTTAAGATTTACGCTTCTCAACATAAAATTGCAAAAGGTTTAGGGATCTCATCGACTACGGCAGGGTTGGGCAAACTGTGGCCCCTGAGCCAAAAAGTTTTCCCTCCCCTGATGTACAATATAATTAAAAGAATCAGAGAATCCAGAGAAATCAATATTGGATTTCAGTGGTTGTCGGGCCCTCAGGCAGTACTGCATTTAACAGACACGATTCAGTAGTGGTCATCACTGCATGGGCTTAGGATCACTTCGGAAAACTATTGTCTGTGAACACAGGCCTTCCCTGGGTCTGAGCTCATTTAAGATGGACTGAGGCAAAGTGGAAAATTATCCTGTGATCTGACAGTATTTTGGGGAATTGTGGATGTTCGCATCCTCAGGACTAAAGAGATAGACCATCCATTAACCCTCTATGCCCTATGGGTTATTTGGGAACCCAAAATCCGCCTGTCAGAACCTTGACATTTTGACCTCTCAAGAGGTCATCCTTTGTTTTAGAATGATGTCCATTACATTTTGGACTCTGAATCCCCATAACAGAAAGTAGGATGAATAGTTAACATTGTTTGAGAAGACTTAATGAGTTTATTAGTAACAATATGTGAAGAGAATACAAAAAACGTATGTTGACATGTAGTTGCTTTTATTGAGAAGGCCAAAGTATTCTCCAATAGGTAAGGCTGATTATGTCACATATGGACATCACCAGGGGTTCAGAACCACACAAAATGTATTGTTGGAACATGTAACATAATATACAAGTATTCTGCATTATTGCTAAAAAAAATGTACAATATCAACCAAAATTGACAATTTAGGATCCCTGTATCAGTGTGATTTATCATTTATTCCAAAAATGAAAACAGATTCAAATTCAGTTCAAATTAGATTAACCCCTGAAAAAAGGAATCGGTTTTTCTTTGCCATCATGAAAAACAGTGTTTTTGTGGTCGAGATTTGGAAGGTTTCTCCTTTACAGAAATACACAAACGACATGTCATCCTTTGCAGCTGAATGTCCCCTACACCACGAAAAAACCGTGGGCTTTCATAATGAATAATTCCGGAGATATAAATAGAAATGTAACAGGTGCGCTTTTCGACCCAGAATTGCCTCTAAGAGGTTTCAGTCCAGATATGGAAAGCTTCTACTTTGCAGAACTACATAAACGACATGTCATTCGATGCAAAAGACTCTCCCCTACAACATATAAAGAACCGTAGTCTTCTTTCTTTAATATTTCCGGAGATATGAATCGAAATGCAACAGGTGCGATTTTTCTTTTTTCGTGTTTTTGTGGTCGAGATTTGGAAGGCTTCCCCTTTACGGAAATAGACATTCGACACGTTATTCTTTTCGGACAACTGTCCTCTACAACGGGAAAAAACGGAGTTATGAATAGAAAAGTATCGCCATGATTTTTTTTACGAAATATGCGTCAATCGGGCAAGCAAGGTTTTAACAGCGCTCAGTTCAGAAGCCAGCATCCTTGATTCTGAACAATATCTATAGGTTTTGGAGCAACATTCACAGCCATCCAAACAAAGTCTTCTTTGGGGAAGGCCTTATTTCAGGAAGGCAATGCTAAACCACATTTGGCACATATTACACCGGTATGGCTCCATAGTAAAATAATCTGGGTGCTAAACTTGCCTTCCTGCTGTCCAAACCTGTCACTCATTGAAAACATTTGGACCATTATGGAACTAAAAGGAGACCCCAAACTGTTGAGCAGCTGCTATATCAAGCAAAGAATTGGAATACATTTCAGTTTCAAAACTACAGCAGTTGGCCTCCTCAGTTCACAAACTCTTACAGAGCGTTGTTAAAAAAGAGGTGATGCAATAAAGTGGTATACATGCTCCTGTCCCAACTTTTTTTTTAAACGTGTTGCTGGCATCAAATTGGTATATATAAGTTTACAGAAAAAATACATTCTCAACATTTCATATGTTGTCTATTTTTTATTAAATATTGGGGAGAAATTATTAGCACATCGTTGCATTCTGTATTTATTTGCGTTTAACGCAACGTCACAACTTTTTGGGAAACAGGGGTATTGACTACGTTGACTACAAGAGGTGCTAAGATGGCCTCTTGCACTCCTGTTTTTGTTAATAAAATGTCCAACCAGGGCCTGGAAAACATCGTCTATGTCCGTTCCCTGTGTCTCTCCTCGTTCCAAAATGTTTTGGCATATTCTATGTGTTAGAAAACTACATTTTTACCCCTCTCAAAAGTGAAACAGCAGGGCTTGTTAATATGATGGCTTAGAAAATAACTGTGCTATTTCAGCAGTTGAGATTGTCAAACTATAAACAATGCCTGAGTGGGTGACGTAACATCCCAACACCGATAAGCAATAGTGCAATGACAAATAGTTGAGCCATTTGCTTATCCAGAAATGTAAATGTAAATATTGCCCAGTGATTGTCCAGTGATTGTCCAGAGATTGCCCAGTGATTGCCCAGTGATTGTCTATTGATTTCATCCATGAAAGCTCACAGGACCGCTGCAGACTAGGTGTTTGTGTTCATTGCAACGTCCTCTGTAAACCCTGGACACTGACGACCAGTAGCTCTAACGTCACCTGGCCATGCTGACAATTGCCTTGGTCAATGTAACAGTTACTGAATGTTTCAATGCCTGTCTGACCGCTTTATATAGTAAGCCATACATACAGTGGGGAGAACAAGTATTTGATACACTGACGATTTTGCAGGTCTTCCTACTTATTAAGCATGTAGTGGTCTGTCATTTTTATCATAGGTACACTTCAACCAAGAGGGACGGAATCTAAAACAAAAATCCAGAAAATCACATTGTATGATTTTTTATGGAATTCATTTGCATTTTATTGAATGACATAAGTATTTGATCACCTACCAACCAGTAAAAATTCCTGCTCTCACAGTTCTGTTAGTTTGCCTTAAGAAGCCCTCCTGTTCTCCACTCATTACCTGTATTAACTGCAACTGTTTGAACTCGTTACCTGTAGAAAAGATACCTGTCCACACACTCAATCAAACAGACTCCAACCTCTCCACAATGGCCAAGACCCGAGAACTGTGTAAGGACATCAGGGGTAAAATTGTAGACCTGCACAAGGCTGGGATGGGCTACAGGAAAATAGGCAAGCAGCTTGGTGAGAAGGCAACAACTTTTGGCGCAATTATTAGAAAAGGGAAGAAGTTCAAGATGACGGTCAATCACCCTCGGTCTGGGGCTCCATGCAAAATCTCACCTCGTGGGGCATCAATGATCATGAGGAAGGTGAGGCATCAGCCCAGAACTACACGGCCTGGTCAATGACCGGAAGAGAGCTGGGACCACAGTCTCAAAGAAAACCATCAGTAACACACAAAGCCGTCATGGATTAAAATCCTGCAGTATATGTATATTTGAATGTTAGAGGTAGAGGTTTGGTGAACATATGGATTTGATATCCGGACTGCCTAGCGTGGCTTTATGTGGTCTATCCAAATACTGTATTTATCTTCTTTCTTACCAGGTCATTTTGGGAATAGTTGAAAGAGGTGGAAAGGCCAAATTGAATGATTGCATGAACCTGCTGTTAAGAGACCCATATTGGACATGTAACCATATCACAGGGGTTAACCCCCCAACTATTACAACCTGTGCCATGGGATCTTAAGCCGCAACAAAAAGGCAACACTGAGTGTTCATAATAACCACATTTTACAAAACTGCATAAAATTTGCACAGAACATAACCGAGTTAAGAAATACAATAAATAGAGAGATATACATGTTCTTTAATCTTTACAATAAAGGCATAGGGAGCTCTATATTAGTATATGGATGGGTGCTATAGAATGTAGATTACAAACACTTTACATGTGAATGCTGTCTAGTTCTGGATCATGGGGCACATTCAATAGAACATGCTGTTGCTTTGGTTAAATACCATGTTTATACAGAAGTGGGCACAATGATGAACAAGCTAATCAGGTAGAGAATACCTTTGACTTTCAAAAAAGAATGTTAGTTATTTAACCGGTTTTGTTGTTTGGGCCCCGTTTCCGGCACTGAAAAACAATGAAGGCTTTCTGGTGCGGCCACCGTTCTCTTATCTACCACACAGACAATGTGACACAATCAAATCACTAATGTGCTCTTTCAACGGAAGAATTACTGCTAAATATGAATGTGTGTTTGAAAGCAATCACATTGCTTATTGAATCAGGTTGTGGGTAAGGGGCTGGGGAAGGAGCCAGGGCATAGATGGGGGTGAGCGGGGTGGTGTCGGCAGTCGAATGCTTTGAAAGGACCACTTACATATCCCATAACGTCATGTTGAATTTCTATTTCTTCTATTGTCACGGTGGAAAGAATACCGTAATTGCAGCATTGAAAAATTGCCTCCCACGAATGACAAATGTCAACTGCGCTGGATTACAGCTGTGTTCGTGCGTCATCTAAATGCTAACAGTCTCTTGAGCGTTGTTCCCCGGAAGGGGGTTATGGTCACTCTTTTCGCTTCCAGACCAGGTTTCAGTTGGACTCGGGTGGCCCTTGATAGAGGGGTGGGTGGCGAATGACTGGCTATGTCACAGATATGGGTGTTAAGAGGCCAGGTGGGGATAGAAAACCACATGATAAACTACACTCAGCACATCGAACGCGCATTTTAATAGCTGTTCAATAGTCTGTATGGATGCCAGTCTCTTTAGCTTACAGCCACTAACAGCTGTCCTGCCCTTGAGCAAGGCACTTTCCCAAAAGCCTAATATGGCAGACTGCCCAACCCCTAACCCCGCATGTCAGACCTTCAAATTGTAGGGGTTGGGTTTAAAGTGGAAGTAAAATTTCAGGTAGATGGAATTATCGTTTTACATTTTTCACATGACATACTGAGTGGAATTTTAGCTGAAGATGCTGATATCCAGGTTAGGTTCAGGACAAAAGGAGTCAGCCATATGAGGTTCCAAAAAAGTCAGGATGCTGAATACAACAACAGAATGCAATGAAGTGCAAATAATTGAAACCCTATTTTCAATAGAAAATAGTACAAAGACAAAATATGAAATCATGAAACTGTGACATTTTATTGTTTCTTAGGAATATATGCCCACCTTGAATTTGATGCCAACAACACATTTCAAAAACATTGGGACTGTCACGTTGCCTCCTGGTGGTGGGTCCACCTCCGGGCGCGTGACTCTCCGGCATTCGACGTCGCCGGCCTTCTAGCGCCATCGTATGTGTTTGTCCTGTTTCCCATGTCCTGTGAAGGCGCCCTTCCCTGATTCCCTTCAGCTGTACCCAGTTAGCTGGGTATTTAAACCCCTGTGTGTCTTGTCTCCGTGTGTGTTATTGTCGCTGTTGCGTGTAGCCTACGTGCTCTGTTCGTGCCTGCGCGCACGCCCTTTTTGTTCCAGCCTGTTTGGCTTATTATTCAGGTTCGCCGTAATAAACCGAACCCTGTACATACACC
>JACXGK010001596.1:21693-66839 GCA_016801125.1 Novumbra hubbsi | reverse complement strand
GTACGGAGCAGTCTGTTATCCTGAGGCCAGTACAGTACGGAGCAGTCTGTTATCCTGAGGCCAATGCGGTACGGAGCAGTCTGTTATCCTGAGGCCAGTACAGTACGGAGCAGTCTGTTATCCTGAGGCCAGTACAGTACGGAGCAGTCTGTTATCCTGAGGCCAGTACAGTACGGAGCAGTCTCAGTACGAAGAGTGCTGTCCTCGATGTTGCCTGAGATCCACAGGCGTGGGTAACGGAAGCCTCTGCGTTCCCAAACACATATTTGCTGTTTACCCGCAGGTTGTTGAAGGCCATGGGGTGGCAGGAACATCCAGAAAACGATGACAGCTTCCTGCCTCTGACCGAGGATGAGCTTAAAGAGTTCCAGACCAAAACTGAACAGGTATGATATCTTGATTACAGCCAGGATATTACGTCCTGGTTGTGGCATACCAACAGGGTTTGACATGACTGCCTTATTGCACTCTAGTGACTCCTTGTGGTAGGTCAGCCTGCATGCTCATTCGCGGTTGTTAGCCCGGGAATGCGCTCTCCTCCGAGTGCGTATGTCCAACACAATACTTCTTTGTTGAGCAAGCGGTAGCACAAAGATTAGCTTGCATCAGAGTAAATATCTCTTCAACCCCCCAGAATCGTATTGTGGAATTGTTTTGTAAAAAGGCAAGGCTGTAAATGCTTGTAAGACAAATTTGAGTGAAGAATATTTAAGGTCCAGAATCAAACCCTTGCCAGAGGCAGTGGTTCTGACTGGATCATTGTGCTTCCCAGCTGAAGAAGAATGGGATCCAGAGGAATGGGCTCCTGCCGCGGGGCGCGAGAGGCGTCACCCTGCACTTCACTCCCTGGAGGTGTGTGGCAGAAGCCCACCTGGAAGAGGATGAGGGCTCGGAGTCTGAAACCAGCAGCAGCCAGACCTCCGACGATGACGACGTCAACTACTACATTAAAACCTGACAAAAGTGGCTTTACACAACCAACCCTTTCTTCTTCGTTTTCACACCACCCGTTTAGACTGTTTGTCGTTCTTGCACAAGGGAAAACCAATCACATCCTAGTGGAGGGGGAATTTCCTGCTTTGCCATGCAGACACCTTTTGACCCGGCGTTGCCTCCTTCACTTCCTCCTCTCTCTCCCCTTTTCTTCCTCCTCGCTTTATGGAACTGAGTGTTCGTCAAGAAAAGAAGGGCAATGCACACATCTGATTCTGCTTTAAACAGACTAACTCATCTCATTGAGGATGCTGACTACGATGTTAATGATGTTAATAAAATTGGTTCCTGACATGCTGAAATGTTTCAAAATGAATCCGGCCTTGCTTGTTCTTTGGTTGTTCTTTTAACACGTTTATTGTGTCAATCGGAATTACATCAATGGACACGGTTATCACCATAGATGTGCTACGCCCTTTTCTTGTAGTGTGTTGAACGAGCAGTGGTCTAGTTGCGATGGTGGACCAATCTAATTGGGACAGTCGGTATAATACAGGAAATTGGTAAATCATCAGTTGATTACATTACGCAGTATTTTACTTTGGTATCACAGAGATTAACAACACAACACTTAATGTAATGCAATGCTTTACACCTTTTGCAGTTTCCCTTCTCAGTGCTATAAATCATTAAGAAATCAACCATGCAGAGTGCTGTTACCACTAAACCAGAGCTTAGACGGCTCTGTTCAGTCAATGTTTGGCGTGTTGCAGATTAAAAGGCAATGATTCAGTGTTGGGTCGGGACTGCGTTCAAATTGAACGCTACATATGTTGGCTGAATTAACACATTACTAACACAAAATCTCTTGAAGGCAGTGTGGCCAAACGTTCAGGACGGCAACTTCTAAAGACGTGTTTTCGATCATGGTGTGGTATTGTGTATAGATTGATGACAAAAAAGACCAGAATGTGGAGAAAGTACAGGGCCCTGTACATGCATGGGAGGCAGCAGCCCAGACCTCTGAACCACCACTGCTGATGCTCAACCCTCCAATCCCCTGGAAGGAGTCAGGGAACGAGATGTTCCCGATGGTGTGGGAGGGAAGAACCAAAGTAGCAGGCTTGCATGGACATCGTTATTGTAGCCTCGTAACTATATGAACGTAACTGCAACCTCTATGACTCCACTTAACACAGCACTGATGGGAATTCAAGGTTTTCCGTGAGAAGTGATTCCAACATGTTTCAAAACAACTTTGTAATGTAAAATCACCAATATAAATCTACCTTTAAGTCCAGTTATATAAGCGATGTCAAGGCATCTCATAGCCATGATATATTTGTCATAGACCACACCCCCTCATGCCTTATTGCATTGGTTTATTTTGTACAGGCTTCCTAATATCGCCTATAAAAAAATCAGGAAAGTTAGAAAGCGACGAATCCAACTATTCCAGCCCCCAACCCTTTCAGCTCCGAAAAACAAAGTCAGACATTAATGTGGAATGTGTGGAATTCAGTATATTGGTGTTTCTGTGTCAACACAATGGGCGGGATTAGAACCCATGTTTCAGTAGTACGTGTACTGGAAGCAGTGCCCCAAATTACAAGCCTGTGGCTGGGAGACATCATTGTGCCATGGCTCACGAAACCACCCCTTTCCTTTGAAGATGATATCCATCTAATCGGACTGGGGAGTAAAGCCTCATTGTGTAAAAAAAACACTCTTGTTTAACTGTGTTAATAAGTGGAGATCTTCCTACCAGATTTCAGTTAAAAAGGTTATTTTTCCATTCCATACTCTTTATTAATGATCGGGAACACATCCTTAATTAAAAACAAGCAGCCAAAAGGAACACAACATATTTACAACTTGATCTTCAGAAGAAAGACAAATGGGCTCAGGCAATCTTCAGGGCTTTACTGGCTGCAAGGAGAAGAAGAAAATTAAATAAATCAGAGGCACACGTTCCAGTGAATGTGAACGTTTTAAGTGCATATAAACTTGGTCTTGTAGTACATGGAAGTATTTCATGTGAATTGTACACCAGTATCACCAGTGGCAGTACAACATACACACCCTTTTCCTTCCACTTTGTCCATGACACCATTGGCTTTGCTGAGGTCTTCATTACCATTAACATGAGTCTCCGGTTTCGCCTTTTTAGAGTCAGTCTCCTTTTCTGGGCTGTCCTCTGGTTTCCTCTGTGAATCAATGGGTGTGTGAGTGAGGATACATTATTATGTTATGTTATGTTATTATGGAGCAGACGGTTTCACGTGACTGACCTTTTTTCTGACCAAGTGTGAGATGTCAGAGGCTGGAGACGTCGAGGAGGCGTTTACCTTGTTGGGTCTGACAGGAATCTGGGGGGGGGGGGCAATCGCACAGACAAACCTTTTACAATATGTTGTTTGAAAGCCCAACACCTTCAAAACTAGAGTTTTAATTTGACTTACCAAAGATGCAGAAGTCCCACCGCTTTGAGAACTTCCACTTGGGTCTTGAAACACTGAACCACCGGCCTGAAAAACCAACCAATGGAACATGAATGGATAATTCAACAGCAGGGCGATGAGCCTAAGATTGTGGGTTTGTCAGAGGAAACTGACAGGATACAAACCAAGATATTAATCTGTGTTTCTCAGGGGGCCCTATGAGAGTTGTCTCAGATCATAGGGTCATCATTTACAGATCAAAGGCATACACAGTTGGAAGAAAAGATCTCAAATGTGCCCTACACTTCTTCCGTGCAGAGTACATCAAGTGAAAGCGCGCAGGGCTCGACGAGGACAGTAGCGTGGCCCAGCATGAACTCCAGAAACAGCGCATGAGGACGGGGAGGGGGTTCAAGGCAGGGTCTGGTCATCAGGTCCCATGCTCACCAGAGTCTCCTGCATCACAGCTTCTGCTGCAGCAGCGGCAGCCATCTTCTCTCCCAAGTTGGCATCCTCCACCTTCTCCTGGATCTCCGGCAGGAGAGCCTTCAACTCCTCCATCTCCTTTCTCTCTTCAGGGGTCGCCTCGTGTTCTTCGGTCTTCTCTAACCGTTCCTGAAGCTTGGCTAGACAAACGACGTGAACATTAAAAAAAAAAAAAAAAAGAAATCTACACATTTTCATCTACCTCATCCGGTCCTCCCTTTCTCACCTAGTCTGCCGGTGATGACTCTGGCCGACTGGCTGAAGTGTTCGATGGCCTGGCTGTACTGACAGTCAGAGCAGAGGGTCAGTCCCAGCTGGTAGTGTGTCTCGGCCAGAAGGCGGCTGTCTGAGGCCAAATGCTTAAGTTGCAATGACAGACACTCCCGGAGGTCCTCCACTGCCTGGTTGTAGTTACCTTCGGAGAAGCAAACAGGCTGTGAGGAGCACACCTCACTGAAGCGCAACATGCACACAAAACATTAAGACAACTCATGGGCTAACCCCAGACCCATCCGGTCAATGGCCATTCCAAAGTACCACAAAGGCTTTGGGGAAGTACCTGCTTCCGCTGCTACTTCTCCCAGCTTCAGGTGGGCCTGGGCGGCCTGCAGCTGGCCCTCCTGGCTCTCTTTCCTTCAACAGAAGGAACAGATTCAGGCTCCCAAACATCTTAATCAGTCTTACACACGTACACCAACCTATCAATAGATGGATCCTTGACCTCCGGGCTGGCAAAAGTGTTCCGAAAATAACATAAGAATATACAATAACATACAAGCATTTTGATACAACGTTGGCTAGAAAGTGTGAACGACCAATAAAACGCTAAAGCCTGATTTGTGCTGGCTGAGCAACCGAAAGTGCAACGCACACAAGTACAGGACAGCAGGGTAAACCACATGGTAATCTTTTCTACGGTACCTTTTGTAGATGACCTTGGCCACTTCCAGCATCTCCCAGGCTAACTGCAGGTTGCCCACTTCCTCATCATCGCTGTCCTCCGGAATGTCCTCCTACAGCCAACATTTATTTTCAGTTAACTTACTGACTTTACAGCAGCAAAACAGTCAGCAGAGTAGATGAAGCATCACCTTTTCTTCAGTTCCTTCCCCTTCAACCTCAACATCTGAAACATCAACAGAAGGGTACATTCAAGACATGTCTCTTCGAAGACATTGCGTTAAAAATTAGTTTTTGTTATTGTGGCTAGAGGTTTACCTTCATCCTCTTCCTCATCATTGTCTAAAGAGCCCTTTGCCTCTTCATCCTCCACTTCATCTCCTTTCTCTTCTGGGACTTTCTCCTCAGCGTTAGAGGCCTCGGAGGCGTTTACATGGCCCTCCTCAGTCTGTTCCTCCTCCTCCCCTTCCGTTTTCTTCTTCTCTTCTTCTGCCATGGCGTCGTAGACTTGAACTCTGAGCTCATCCCTGGTCTTCTCTGAGATAACGATAGATTGACAAGTATGTAAGAATAAAAAGACGAGTACATTTGAGAACAACATTATACAACCACCAGTCTGTTCTGTAACGCTGTACCTACATTACACTTGTGGTTTAAACACGCTAAATACCTACCATCAACATTTTCTGTGCTTTCAATTTGAGAGTCCTTAGGCTTCTTCTCATCCTCAGCTCCTTCCTCCTCTTCCTCAGGAACCCCCACAAGAGCATCCCCCAATACGCCGTTCTCCATTCTGCAACATGACAACATCTACTACGTCTGAGCAACACCAAGCTGGTTTACTGACACCAGAGGGGTATTCTAAGATGAACTTGAGACATATTTTGACCTGTGACACCAGGCAGGTGCGATCAGAAAATCCGAGGCCAGAGCTGAATACACCTAAAGTATCCTAGTGGCCTGTGCCACAGCAATATTGTTTAAGCCAGATACAAGTATGCTAGTCCTACTCTGGCTTCCCCCCAAGGCTGTGTTTAGGGAGTGAAACCACAAGGCGTGGGGGTGAGATGCGTTTGAGTTTTGGCCACTGGCCGTAAAAGTGGTTCTGTCAAGCCAAAACCAGTTTCACACAGATACATGCCCCATTTAAATAAAAACACACGTCTCTTCAAACTTGGAATTACGTGGGTAGCTGAGACTCGGATCTTATTTAACAGATCAATAAAGACAATTGGGCAAATCCCTGTACAACTGACAAAAAAACATTTACCCAGAAACAAACGGTGGTAAAGTGGAAATTGACAGGGTAACACTTCAAACAGTGCTGAATAAAGACCCACGGTACCTGGCCAACTCCAAGAGAGCTTTACCACACAGGAAGAAAGCCTCCCCACACTCATCGGCTGTGTCACCATACTGTTTGGCTCTGAAAAAGAAACAAAATGGCATGTTAAGGATTTATTCAGAAACAGGTTTTACAACTTCCATCCACGGTGCGGCCTATACTCACAGATAGGGATTGGACAGTAGTCAGTACTAATCGCCATGAAAAAATATTCACGATTATGACATATCTGTCAATATCTGTCCAATTTGTTGTAAAATCAATATCAGACTGGGATCTGAACTCGACCATATTTGCTCCACAAATATGCCAGGAATGAGGGATTATCAGATCTTAATCAGATCAGAAAAACAAATGGGCAGTATTAAGTGTGCTGAATTGTTTAAACCCGTCGAGCACATGCATTTTAATTAAAAGCTTGGCCAGTCGCGGATCTACCATATAGCACATTTTCATAGATACAGACACACCTAGTTTAAAATGTGGAACAAAGAATCTGTCCTTGAGATGACTTGAAAAAGCACTTGCCAGAAGTGTTCCCGACTACTTGTTTTATTTTAAGTGGAGCACATCTGACGTTGTAGTCTATGCCAATAAACATCCACTGCTATGGATTGTCAATGATGCTGAATGGCTCTGCTAGCGGACAACCAAGCTTTTAGAGATTTCGCAATAAAAAAATGCTAATTTGTTGTAATGGCTTTTCATAAACAAAAAACTAAAAGTATGTAATGAAGGAAAGCCCAATCGGGGTTCAGTTGTTACCATAGAAACCAGAATTGTTATTGGGCTGACTGCCGGTCTCTTAAGAGCCCCCGCCAAGCCCAGCTATAATCAGGATAATAGTGTCACCAAATCAACCCAACCCTACTCACAGCATCCCGCAGGCCTCTTGAAGGACGTTGACGGCTGAAACCGCATCCCCCATGACGAGATGCCTCTTCCCAGTGCCAATAAGTTTGCTTGCCTCCTCCATCACCATTGTGGACGATAACTAAAGACAATAAACATTGAGAAATTGTTTTTTGCTATCTGCTTAATGTCTCAAACCACTTGTATAGTTATCTAGATGTTTACAGTTAACATTTATCGAAATGAAAGTTGCCCGTCTTGAGGCATTTCTAAAATGTTATGGCAGCAGAGCAAGTAAAATATGTTTTTTTTTGCATGTTGTCAGTGTGCATACACTTTCACTGTATGCACACTGACAACAGGGAGAACACTAATTTTAGCATATGACTCCAGCGTTTATTCAACCCAAATACTTTGGTGTTGTGAGTGCAATGCTTATACAAACTGATACAGTTAGGACCGATACTATAAGACTCACAGCAAGTACAATAGTGTCCCGTGAGACCATTTAAATGGTACCGAGAGTGTAATAACTAACGTGAAA
This sequence comes from Novumbra hubbsi, assembly GCA_016801125.1. NCBI lineage: Eukaryota > Metazoa > Chordata > Actinopteri > Esociformes > Umbridae > Novumbra > Novumbra hubbsi. The sequence goes on along the minus strand of JACXGK010001596.1, from coordinate 59,338 downwards.
ATGATGTACTCTACTGTAATTCAAGTATCATACACAGTATATTCAAAGGGCAATTTACAACTTGCATTTTTTGTTATGGGTAATACTGGTACGGGTTAGTACTGGTAATAAAAAATAATAATTGTTATTGTTATAGAATTGTTAAGTCCCCATTGTTTTACATTGTTTAAACTGTATATTAATAAATAATTAAGTAGCAGAGCACGCCGACTATTAAAATGTGTCCGTTTGGAATTGTGTACGTTTTTCGAAATACTAAAAAGAGTACCACTTACAGCAGCGATTTAAATTCGAAACAAAATTGAAATCCACTGACATGCATTTTTGGATGCAATCGTGGGGTTGCAATAAATTTAATCTTAGAACAGTTTCCGCATGATCTATTCATTGATCTTGACCACATCATATATTAAAGACAATGAACATAACATTGGTAATTATATTACATTTACATACCTTAAATGAGATATAAAAGGTAAATTTAAAAAAAGACGCAGGACTCTTCCCTATTGTCTACCGAGCTGTTCTAAACTGGCGCCAAATGTACTGATCATTTCCGGTCAAATTCAGCATGGTAAAAATGCGGGAGAAAAGTTAAAGGTGCAGTGACATTTTTTTCCATTTGTCGAATTCAACGTTTTAAAACGTGATAATTACACTCTTATTTCGGTGAAAACATTAAAGCAGTAATGAAGGTCAGATGGTAAATAGCATTTAAAATATTTATATATCTTTAAAAAGTGTAATTATATTTGCATCCTCCCTCTAACTTCTTTAGAGATCTGCCACGGATGTAGCATCGGAGCACAGTCAAAATTATTTCCGTTTTTTTTTTTAAACGCAAATGTTATTAATTTTACCACTGTTTCACAAAATGGACATGATAACAGGTTCAGTATATACATTTCAGACCTGGGAATAGAGCACATATGGTTATCTATAAAGGGTAAAAGGGTAAATCTGGTAACAATAGATATTAAAATGTTTTCACAAGTTTCGGTAACCGAACTTCATTCTCCATAATGTCCATAATGTCGTAAACAATCTGACCCTTACCTAGAGCTTATTAATCTTTACCTGATTGAATAGCACTGATTAAGAACCACTCACAATTTGTCTGTTAGTATGTACTTATTACTGGAAACACATTTCAACCCCATCTGGTGAAAACAACATTTTGTTTTTACAATTTACAGAAACGTTGTTGTTTATTGACGACAACTATTTTCGAAAAATACATTCTATAAATGTATTTAAGTATGTTACCACTGATATTCTGCTATAGGCAAATTCAGAAAAACGGTACAGTTTCACAAAAATGTCAATAGCAACTAGTCATGATAAATTATGAACATCTGTGACAATTAGTTTTTGAATAGCAAGTATTAACAATTATAGTCAGTCTTTGAGGCCTCTTATCAAAGGAAACAGAGCTCTTTGAGCTCTCACTCTGGCACCAATTTCATTGAACTCTGTATACATGAGATCCAAGCGTCTAGTCAACATGGGTCGGTTATCTTTCAGGAAGGACACATCAAAGAGGATGAGAGTTCCAAACAATTTACAGGTGTGCTCAGACTTTCACCTAATTTCATGATGCATTTTGTCTTGGTTTTCTTAACATAAATCCTCAAGACAACCATTAAATTACATTTAGTAAAATCAAAGACATCTTCTCTGAATGCATTTAACAAAGATCCTGCCAGAGAGAAAAACAGACGGCATTGAAGGAGGCATTTTAGTAACAAGCTGCTGTGTCCATGAAGCTTAGAAAAGCAGCCCTACTGTATGGGCCTACTAGGTCCCATCGCTGTTTTCCCTGTTACAGCCGTTTCAGATGACTGGACATGACACACTTAAACCTATTTGATGTACTGAAATACAACAAAAAATGTATGAGCATTATAATAATGAGAATGATGAAAAAGTATTACCTCCATTTAGGATGCTCTAGTTCAGATTGCTGTAATGGACTCATTGATGTAAGTCTGGACGGCTTAAGTTCCAGTCTACATACAAACAGTAATTTATCAGGAAATGCTTCAAACTCCATAACATAATACAGGTCCTTAGCAACAAAAGAGGAAATACATTTGCATAGCTAGTCGGTATTACAGAGGGGCATAGTGCTCTTCAAAGAGCTATTTAATGTGTGTTTTGTTAATGATATACAGCCACCTCTAAAAAGTATTGGCTATTGGCACCCTTGATAAAAATGAGTAAATGAGCTATATGTTATGCAAAGAAAATATGGTAAAACTATATTATACAATAGGTTTGTTGTGAATTGCCAATACAGCATGACTAAGGCAGACTAAGCCTGACTAAGCATGACTAAGCCCAATATTCAGGCACAATGCCCCTAAGAACTCCTCTTAGACATGCCATGGTAAATGTAGCCTTGTTACTTCTGCCAGGAGACTGAATTATGGCCACAATTATTTTTCAGAATGATATGAATAAATAAATGAAATACACATTAAACTCCAAAAATAAATGGTTAATTAAACACAAGATCAATGTTTTGCACATCTCAGTCTTCAGAATTGAAGAGGGCAAATTCTGTAAGGTCTGTAACAATGAATAGTCCAAGATCTCCAATTTGTTTGTTTCCAATTTCAATTCTGGCACACTGGTGATGCTTATAAATGTTTTAATGAATGTAATTAAAAAGTCTGCAAAGTTTAAAAATGATGCAGACTTTTTAATAACATTAATAAATTATAACATTTGTAAGCATCTCTAGTGTGCCAGAATATTTTCATTTTCAATTGGTTGATTTTCTTCTCGCACCTGGTTGTTCCACTTTGGGGGTGCAATTAGTAAATTTTTTTATTTTAATGAAATAGAAAATAAAATCTACTCTCTTATCGTTCCAAGGTGAGGGAGCACAAAGCATAAAAAAACACAAGGTTTCCAATAATTAACAGCCTATTTTGATCATCTTTATCAACGGTGCCAACCATTTCAGAGGTGAATATGTACTATTTGTCTGTATTACTGTGTTGTTGAAAGCTGAACATGAGCCTTTAGGCCTTTGTTGATCTGCATATGTAATAAGAGTGTATTGTGTTGGTCCCTCTTATCTGGCCCTCCATGTGGTGACCACGGCAACGACAGGCTTCACCTGAATGACAACCGCAGGATTAGGTGGGATAGGAGAGAAGAGAAATCCTTCCAATATATCTCCATTTGAAGGATGAAACTGGCTGGTCTGACTGGGCTTATATAGCCTGCTGACCTTGGTGTGTTCCTTTAGGGCTTTTATTATCAAGAAAACGGTTTGCTACATACCACAAGTAAAGGTGGTGAAGAGGAAGTAATACTACAAAAAAGCCTGAGGTGGTTAGATATTCTGTGTTGTAACAATGAACCTCCACCCTGAATGCCAACACAGAACAAACACGTGGAAGTATTCTGACCCCTTCACTTTCATGTTAGAAACTGTGTTCATAATTTACATCCTTTGTTCTTAAATAATTTCTGACATGACTCTAAAACTTGATTGGAGTCTTCCTGGTCCAATTCAATTGAACAGATTGTTGAACAGATAATTTAAAAAAATTGGGTCTATATTGATGGCACTTTCTTTTATTCAATTATAAATTAAGCCTATAACACAACAAAAATTTTGGGAAAGGAAGTGGTCTAAATATGTTCCAAAGGCACAGTACATAGTACAGTAAATGCTATATACATTCTCCATAAAAAAGACAGATACAGTTTCACTGCTATTAAATAAAACCTAATAAAGGGACCAATGGGCTTCAACAATCATATCTAGAGCTTTATTAGTGTGATCTCATGCACTACTGTGATAGGTCATTATCCTAAACAGTAGAAGACGATATAAAGATAAATAGCATGTCATAAAGTGTTATTTCTATGAAGAAATTAGGGTAATAAACCGTACAAGTCAAACATTTCGGGACACCTACTCATTCAAGGGTATTAATTTATCTTTACTATTTTCCACAATGTGGAATAATAGTGTAGCCATCAAAACTACGAAGTACCACATATGGAATAAAGATGTAAAAGAAAAAAGTCTTAAACAAATAAAAATACTATTATATTGTAGATTCTTCAAAGTAGCCAACCTTTGCCTTGATGACAGCTTTGCACAGTCTTGGCATTCTATCAATCAGCTTCATGAGGTCGTCACCTTTAGGTGTCAAAGGATTATAAAGGTGCCGTTGAATCACATCCTCATGACTGTGTGACCCTAACATAAATCTCTAAACTTAGATCAAGAGGGGGTGAATGTGGGCTTTTGTTGATCTTCGTGAGGTACCCTAAGAACATAATAAGATCATTGTTTTACATTTTTGGGTAATAAAAATAATTTAAAAAAAGTTTAAGTTGTTATGTAGATACGTAGGCTTAAAGTCTTCAATATTGATATGCAAAGAAAAAAACGAGTGGGTTACTATCTACTGTGTCATCCTCACACATTCTAAAACCAGTTCAGGTGGTAAGATGTAAAATGTGCAAAGTCATTGTGATGTGAGGTAGTCCAATACTTGTATTGACCTAACAACTGGGATGTGGCCATATCGCTGTTCAAACATCGCGAGATTTGTACTTCGGTATATATTTCCAAGCAATTCTTCTCATTCGCAGCACTCGTCGTCTCAAGCCACCGCATAACTGCCGAAGCAGAGGTACGTGTCTTTCAGTCTAATAAGTTATTCCAAATAAATAACAAAACATTTGTTATTTAAAACAACGAGTTTTAGTAAAGTTGTATTACCTTATGACTTTCTGTTATGTAGCCTAATTTTACCGAGATCCGACTGCTGATATTAATGTGTTTTGACGATAGAATAAATAAATGTTTTTAGTCTTTCGATTTGTTTTGTGGGAGGGGCTACAAGTAGGATTTAGATTTTGATCTCCAAATTGAATATAGATAATGAAAAAAACGTTGTCAAAAAACTCACTCAGTCTTTTGCTTTCGATTTTATAAAACGAATTCACGTATTTGATTATTCTCGTGCACTGCATTCAAGTTCAAAATCAAAGGGTTGACCCTAACAGACTAGGTCTAGGCAACGCTGCGATGTCGCGGGGCAGCTATTGAGTGCATTCCAAAGTGCGTCCAAGCTCCAAGCGTCAGTTCACCTTGATCAGTGAACTTCCGACTTTTCCACATCTGCTGCTTAAGAGGAAGCCATCGGCGGCGTGCAGGGGCCACGTACTTTATACTCAAATGTCCTGGTTAGAGCTGAAAAATGTCATAGCTCACTTCTCTAAAAGCTGAAATTGTTTTAATTTGTGTTGTTACGGTTGAGGTACCAAGCAGAGACTGAGTTGAAGAGCTAGAAAATGACATGAATCAACACAGAAAATAAATGGAGAGAAGGCTGAATGAAGATATGCTGAGGTCAATGCTCCCACATGAAGAGACACCTCCATGGCCAGTCACTGCACAGTGCACTTCTCTTAATGCGGGTGTGCGAAAGCTGCTGCTCAGCAATACATTTAAGTGAATCAGGGTGACGGGCCACGAATGTCACACAGGGCATCTCCCAAATTCCATTCAAACTTCTGCTACTCACACAACATTTACCATGACCGTGACCGATAGTGGTGACTTGATTAAAGATCAAATTTTACCTGCTGGCAGTCCAATATATAATCAGATGGCCAGTAGCGTGAATTACTTCAACAATCAACACAAAATATTTTCTATTTTCAAAGAGCATCGATATTGAACTTCTTTTAATATCATTTCAGATTGGTGACATTATCATTTACTTTAAGAAAAAGAAGCAGTTCTCAAATCCTATAACCTGACTATCTCAAAGGAACTTTGTGACCATTAGAACCACACAGCCTCGCACGTGTGTTTGCTGATTTGCAGGGCGGAATGTTATGCTTTGCTCCATTCATTGCTGTTTCTGCTGCAAGTTTGTGGACAAGGATCACCATTGTTAGGGCAGAGACTAGAGGATCTTGTCATTACATCCAGAATCTGTGGTGCTGTGCACGAAAGCTGTGACTTCTTTTTACTGAATATTCAACTCCTGAATTGTCTAGGATTTTTTGTTCAGTTCTTTACAGTGTCATTTAAGAATCTTAATAATATTTTAAATGTAATGCTGCTATACTGTATATTTACGACCCCAACCCACAATGATTTATTTGTTAATTTTCTCTCCCTTCTTCTGTAAAAGGTGAACGTGAAGATGGCTTCAGGGAAAGCACGCATTGGGCATCCGGCTCCCGACTTTAAGGCCACAGCAGTTATGCCAGATGGCCAGTTTAAAGACATCAGCATTTCTGACTACAAAGGTAGGCGCAATACTGTGCTTTGTAGTATTCAAAACACTTTCTCTATGTATGAGGTAAGTTTGTATGGGGTTCGGGGTTGTGCAGTGATCATTCAATAATACTGTAATGACGTTCCAGAGGTATTTGACAGGTGTCTAATGTTGTCTATTTTTACATTGCCTGCCTCCAGGGAAGTATGTGGTTTTCTTTTTCTACCCGCTGGACTTCACGTTTGTGTGCCCTACTGAGATCATTGCCTTCAGTGACGCTGCCGAGGAGTTCAGGAAGATTGGCTGCGAGGTCATTGGTGCATCTGTCGACTCTCACTTCTGCCATCTTGCCTGGTACTTGAGCCTATTGTGTCCTGCGCAATTATCTGCGCCACATCGACGTGGTTACAGTGCTTGTTGCTACGTCTGCTCTGTGAGGGTCACCTTAAATCCAGCCCTGTGTGTCTTGACAGGACCAATCAGCCGCGTAAGCAGGGTGGTCTGGGTGCCATGAAGATCCCTCTGGTTGCTGACACCCTGCGTTCCATCTCCACGGACTACGGAGTGCTGAAGGAAGACGAGGGCATCGCTTACAGGTTAGCGCACATCAGACAAGTACAAGAGTCAAAGCAGGCACAATGTGTTATTAGCCTGCTAAGCTTAAGCCAAGCCTTTGGTCTGGGGAGCTAACAAAAGTCATCAGGTCCCAGGAAGGTTATACACATACGGCAAGCATTGGTCACTGAACCATCTGTTTTCTTTTTCAGGGGCCTCTTCATCATTGATGACAAAGGCATCTTGAGGCAAATCACCATCAACGACCTGCCTGTGGGACGCTCTATTGACGAGACTATTCGTCTGGTGCAGGCATTTCAATTCACTGACAAACATGGAGAAGGTATATTAGTACCCTCACTGTCTTTTGTTTCTCAAGAAAAGGACCCTCGTTCCTACACTTAGACTCCTATGCTGCAGTGCCACATTTCAGCATGTCTAGCATTAGTTGTCATGCATATGTGAACAGCAATTAGGTCACGATTACCACTCTTTCCTTTTGAGGTAACATTATATGCTGGTAAAAGCTTGGAACATCCCAATTAGCACTAGACTAGAAAATACGTCATTCTGATTGAAAATGTCTTTGGAATTATTAGACTGATTGTACGTATTGCTAAAGATTATAAAAGTTTAAAGCTCAGATTCAAAGTCTGGTCTGCATTGTGCTGATACCCACTACTCTGTGTTTTCCTCTTAGTCTGTCCTGCTGGCTGGAAACCAGGAAGTGACACTATCAAGCCTGACGTCCAGAAGAGCAAAGATTTCTTTTCCAAACAGAAATAAGCTGACGAGGGTCTCCAGACTGCTGTAGAACAACTACAATACATTTCAAGAGACCAATGAAGAGCTGTAGTCTACCTCTGTGCCTGGGAACTGTAGAACAACGTCACCTGCATCCCCTTATATGTTAACTTTATGGATAGAGTGACAATGATTATGACCAGTTTGTGTTTTATTCTGTGGTATTATTTTTGTATTATCTGAAGACATCTGCTAGTGCTCTTTGAAGACACAGATGTGAATTGAGAAAAAACAGCATTACAAGAAAAAGTTTTGAACAAAATGTCCTAAAATCTTATAGCTAAATAAAAAAACTTTCACAAAGAACAACGTCTTACTTGATTGCCATGAGTTATAGAAAAATACACGTTTTGCATGTCGTGGTGAAATTAAAACAAAGATTTGCATACAAGTTTGCCAGAATGTATTTCTGTCAAGCGGGTTTGCTGCACATGATTGAATCACAACCAGCTCACGTGCTGTGTGCAGTCTGCAATGTTTTGTTGTACACTTCACCTCAGGTTCAACAAGGATAACTACTTTTAAAATTGTTCAAGAAGGTAGCTGCCGAATTTTTTTTTATAAAAAAAGTATCATTTTAACAACATTTTATTTTAAAATAGTTGACAGTACTACAACATATTTCTAAGAAGAATTAGGAAGCTTGCGCCGCCAGTTAGCTAGTTTTGTGGTAACCAAAAAGTAACCAGTACGACGTTCACAGTATGGCGGCTGGAAAGACTTGTTACAGGCCAAAAAAGCAGGAGACGGCAGAGGTATGACAACAAAACCCTTAACATAAGCTGGTGTAATTGAACATGAAAATAAATATGCATTTACCTTCTTAGCCAGCTTTTGAGGTGTAGAAAACGTACTTTCCAATAGTAATAGACATTGGCGTTAGCTAATAGACATTAGCTAGTTAGTCGGCTAGTGAGGTAAAGGCTCGGTTCAGTCAATTATTTGGCGCCCTTAACATTACACCAGATTTGTAAATATATTTTCAAAATTACATCGCATTCCGTTGTCATTGCGACAATTACGCTTTTTTTGTCTCTACTGTTTATTTGAAATCAAATAATTATGAATGTACAGATGAGATGGTTGACGTAACATATATCCTATAATATCCCTATAGTCAGTAGTTCTCGAGAGTTTTTGTCCTGCAGTGACACTCAATTTTTACCACAATCTCCGTACATGTAGGCTCATGCCGAGCCAGTGAACCCTCTTTCAAAGTATCTTCGATCCTTTCCTTTTGCCATCTAGATCCAAAACCACTTTCGCCTGCTCAGTGTTTTTATACATGCCACAGACCATAATAGGGTGTTTATTGCTTAATTGTATCATGCAGTACACCTGTATGGAAGCAGCTGCATGCATTATGTTCCTCCAGTCATTAATTCAGGGTTTTCCTGTAAGTATTCTTTGTGAATTTGTGTATGTATTTATATATAGAGATATTCTCCGCTTTTATTTGAGGGGATATGTGTGCATTCTGTTTAAGCTATTTAGAAACAAAGCACCTTTTATTCATAGTACTCTAATGCTGGGCACCAGGAGCTTTGGGAGAGACTACTACATTGTTTCAGGTCACCAAATGAAGCACTTACTGTGTTTAGTTTTTGGTCACATATCCTGTGCATGACTGAAGTGTGTGAGCCCTTGACACCACCATGTGCTGGGTAGCTTTTGTTTTGAAGATTTCTATGCCAGGCCTGTACGACAGCGATTGTTTGTTTTGATGATTTCTATGCCAGGCCTGTACGACAGCGATTGTTTGTTTTGATGATTTCTATGCCAGGCCTGTACGACAGCAATTGTTTGTTTTGATGATTTCTATGCCAGGCCTGTACGACAGCGGTTGTTTGTTTTGATGATTTCTATGCCAGGCCTGTACGACAGCGATTGTTTGTTTTGATGATTTCTATGCCAGGCCTGTACGACAGCGGTTGTTTGTTTTGAGGCAGACCAGTTGTTCCTGTACACTTCAGAGTTTATTCTGCTGATGCTTTCAAGTCAGTTGCATCCACGCATGGCCAAGCTATAACACCCCCTTCACCCTGTTTCACAAGAGGCTAGAATGCTGTGGATCTTGGGCTGTAAAAACTAGTTCTCTACACTTTCCTGCTGCAATCACCCTGGCACATGTTGATGTCTGTCTTGATATCTGCCCACAATACCTTTTTTTTTTTTATAAACATTGCCGGCTCTTTTTATTGAATTTCATTAACACCTTGACATTCACTTCAAAATAGAGATTTTACTGAAAGAACAGGTCAGATTCGAACCCATGCTGCAGTAGTATTTGGGCAACAGAGGCAGAGGCTTAGGTTACTGAACCATCCATCCAATATTTGCTTTAACCAAAGAGGAATTTTTAAAGTATAGAACAAAATTCCAATCACTGTCCAATAACTACATAATTGTTTTCCCTCTTGTAGTGGACCGGCTTATTTAAAAACAAATTGAAAACTGAAGAACAGTCTCTGGTCTTTGTGAAACGAATGATGGCCCTTGCCGTTTCCTCCATCACGTATCTCAGAGGAATTTTTCCTGAAGACGCCTACAGGTCTCGTTATTTAGAAGGTGATGTCGAAAGTTGTTTCCCCATTTACCACATAACCAAAATAATGATGTGGTTATACAGTAGCTAGTGTCTTTTTCAGCAACTGATTTAGTCTGTCCACCAGATTTATCCATCAAAGTATTACGTGAAGACTGCATATCACCTGGTGCCTGCAAACTTGTGAAGTGGTAAATACATTACATACCATGTCATGTTCAAACGAACAGTAGGTGTTCACAGCTGACATTGCCCACATTTGATCAGACAGTCGCTCATGTGTTGATATATAAATGAATGTTATATAATATATTGACATCATGTTTTTTTTAAGGATGATGGGCTGTTTTGACGCATTAGAAAGAGGATATGTAAGTACAGGTTCTTTTGAGTGTTTCATGACGATGCTTTAACATAATACAGGAAGACATCTGTTTAACATAATACAGGAAGCCATTTGTTTAATATAATACAGGAAGACATCTGTTAAACATAATACAGGAAGACATCTGTTAAACATAATACAGGAAGACATCTGTTTAACATAATACAGGAAGACATCTGTTTAACATAATACAGGAAGCCATTTGTTTAATATAATACAGGAAGACATCTGTTAAACATAATACAGGAAGACATCTGTTTAACATAATACAGGAAGACATCTGTTTAACATAATACAGGAAGCCATTTGTTTAATATAATACAGGAAGACATCTGTTAAACATAATACAGGAAGACATCTGTTTAACATAATACAGGAAGACATCTGTTTAACATAATACAGGAAGACATCTGTTTAACATAATACAGGAAGACATCTGTTTAACATAATACAGGATGACATCTGTTTAACATGTCTGCTTGTCTTTTCAGCTTCAGATTGTGTTTATTGGGGTCAGTGATTCTAAGCAATAATTTGTCTTTACCTAAATACTCTGACTGTTTAAAATGTCTCACAATTTCAGTTGAATGGAAGGTTTATCATTTGTATAATTTTTAATGCAGGTCTGCACCAATCCAGATAACCCCAATGTACGTTTTCCTTAAGAATAAAATACTTTGCACTCACAAATTTTCACGTACTTTCCATTGCTTTTGGTAAAAACAAATCCTGGAATGCCTGTCTGTGTTTAATTAAAAAAACATTAAAAATTCCAAAAAACTCCGAAAATTATATCGAGTCCTTCTCCCTCCCTTAGTGCATCATTGAGTCATACCAGTTTAAGTTCAGATACACAGAGAAAGGACCAGAGTTGGATATTCTGAGGTAATTTTGCTACTTTAATTTCCAAGCTTCAGGTCAGCCTAAAATAACTAGCTATGAACCTCTTGAATTCCCCAGGAACAAAAACGTGGAGATGAAAGTAACAATGAGCGACACCAAGAACGCCTCAGTCCTTTTGATCAGGAAGCTGTTTCTCCTCATGCAGAACCTGGACGTGCTCCCCAACAATGTCTGCCTGACTATGAAGCTGTACTACTTTGATGACAGTAAGGCCAATCCCTTGTGTACATTAGAGGTTATTACCATAAACATAAGGTCAGGAACTATAACTGTTTTTGTCTTTCGTTTTGACAAAAACAAATGACTTTGGAAACTGGTAAAGAACGTCATTCAGATAAAGATTCATTACTCCCCAGTCACCCCGGGCGACTACGAGCCTCCGGGCTTCAAGGAGGGGGTGAACGACAGCATGTGGTTCGAGGGCAAGGCGGTGCTCTTTGGGGTGGGGGAGGTGCAGACCCCTTTCCACACCCTGAGGATGAAGGTGGCGGCGGCACAGAGCCGCGTGGAGAAGCTGCAGGAGGGGAACTACTTGAGGGAGAGCGGCCCGGTCCCTTCAGCCCAGCGCTGCACTCTGCCAGGCCCGAGGGCCGCCGCTACACAGGTAGGATGGCCTCCACTGAAGTCAAAATAACACGACTAAATCACACGGCTCCCAAAAGACAGGACCCTCGTTTCCACACCGCAGCTCAACGCAAAACGCGTGTAGTGTTCTGTGTCGACTGACAGGAAGGATTGCTCTCATTGTTGTCTATTTTCCGTGGATTTTTACAGGATCCTGACAATGGCAGCAACAAAGAAGACATTCCCTCTGAAGATGGTTATAAAGAATGATCATCAGATTAATCAGTTACTTTCTTTGTATGAAGCCCAGGTACATTAAGTGGTATAAATAGTGAATATTTTATTAATCAATGAAACTTTTTTTGTTGACAGAGTCTGCACAGTTCAAGAAACCCAAGAAACCTTTGAAAAATGTAAGTACATTTGTGGGCACTTTGTTGGTTATGTTGGTCTCTGTTTTTGGTGTTAGCCAGCTACAGTCCATCTGAGAGAGAATGTAGAGGGTTGCATGGGTGAACATCAACACAGTGGAGTAAACACAACATTCATTCAAACAGAGGAAAGCAGCTGCCAAAAAACTGGCAAAGAAAAAAGGAAGAAAAGCAAGGTGAAGAAAATAGCAGTACAGGTCCTGCTTCAGTAGCTCCCCGTCAGACACAGTGGACAGAACTAGAGATAGTTTACATCAACATTGTTTTATTTATATGCCTCTTTGTTATTTATAAATAAGTTCAGGCCAGGCTCCTTTGTTTTCAGTTAATTGTTTATACAAAACATCTAACTACGGCAACTGATAGACAGATGTAATATATTATCCCATTCAAAGAAGTCTATGCAGTTTTATTTTGATTATAGCTGTAAATCCTAGGCACTTGGTTAGTTAGCTTTTCTTTTATATGAAATGAATAAACCTATTTATAATATCTAATGTATGTTCAATAACAATATCTATGGAATTAAAGCTTTACTTCAAAGCCCATTAATAAATCATTTATACAGCTCCTCAAAATAAAAAAAACAGACATATCACAACATTGAAATAGTAATACTGATTTTGTGATCATAAATGTAAAAAGAAAAAGAATGAATTATGTACAACTGAAAAAAACATTGATTTACATAAATGGCAATGGCTTGACAGGTGAATGTGCCACAATCATCTTCTGTAAAGTTCATTATTTTCTACATTGTTATATAAGCAAACTACAGTTTTGAAAATTAGAACATAGTAAGAAAACACTAAGGAATGGCTCTCCAAATTTATCTCAAATGCTCAGTAAATAGTCTAACTTACTACATTATTTTATTTCTTACATACCCTTTTGAGTGAAAGTGTATTACGTTACCATACTGTATGCTTAATTATACACGTACCAAAGTAGCCTAGTGTCCACATAGCTTCCTTCTATGGGAGGTCTTAGCGTTCCATCCCCCAGAATGCCTCAGAGTGTTGGAGTCCATTGGTTCAGGTAGCACTTTTAAAAGAGACTGTCCACGTCCCCCATCTCTACAAACACTGTCTTCAATTGTGTGTAGTGCTCTATTGTTACCTGACCATTCTCTCTCCCTATGCCTGTTGGGAGACAACAGCACATGGTTGTTCTTGCCACTAGTCTTTACTGTAGGTGACAGACTGGTTAATAATGTATTTAAATAAGCCAATCTGACAAAATAACCCCTTCATGTATATAATTCTTATTGACACTAACAGAAGAAAAATTCAGTTAACTGTAATTGTAGTTACCTGACATTTTGAACCCTCCAAAAGGCACTTCCACAGGAGTGATGTTATAGTTATTAACAAAGCAGGATCCCGCCTTCAGCTGTTCAACCACACGGTGGGCACGCTGCACATCCCTACAGGCCACACATGGCAACAACGAGGTCAAACACTGAGATAGGAAGAAATGGGAGTCTAAACTTTTTTTGAAATAGAAAATGCTGGGGAAAATCATTTGGGGTTTTAGCCGGGGTATCTGCATAGGCACTTAGTGACAATGATGCCATAAGGGCATTCAGAAAATGTATTATTATTGATAAGTATTCTTCCTACTTATAACCGTGTTGTATGAGGCATTCACCTGGTGAAGACCCCAGCAGCCAGGCCAAGGGCAGAGTCATTGGCCCTCAGCACAGCCTCTTCCTCTGTTTCAAAGGACAACACAGACATCACAGGCCCAAAGATCTCCTCTTTCACACAGGTCATTTCATCAGAGCAGTTACCTAAAGCAAAGAGATACAGGGACAAGACACAGACATGGATAGAAATGTTAAATTGGTACAATGAAGACTGAAGTAAAACATGACATTCTCACATAGCCTGAATGGTCCATAATAAAACTAGGCTCACCCAACACACAAGGCGTCATGTAGTTTCCACCAATGAGTTTGGGATCTGAAGGAACAAATCGTTCCCCTCCACACAGCACCCTGGCTCCCTAGGTCAAAGCAGTGGCATTGTGGTATTTCAGTTGGCTATCACCTAGCAGGCAATTAGGTTACTACTGGTCTGAAGCAAAGTGCTTACCAGGAAAATACAATAAACTACAGAGAAGACTCTCTCTCTCCCCCCTCCCTCTCTTCCTCCAGCTCTTCCTCTTTGTTGCTGATAGCATCTTTGTATTGTACCTCTTTCCTGGCCTGTTCAACAAAGCTTAGGACTCTGTTAAGATGTGTCCGGCTGACCAGTGGTCCCATACGGGTGCTGTCCAACAGTGGGTCCCCTATCTCAATGGCTTTGGTTCTCCTCACAACCTCCTTAAGGAACTCAGGAAGGACCCGTCTCTGAACAAAAACCCGAGTTCCATTGCTGCACACCTGGATCGGACACATAAACATGCTTGTTTCACTTTTCAGGATTTTTTGAGGGACAAAATGTCCCAGATCCCATTTTTGTCTAACCCTAACCTAACCATTTACCCCCCCCCCGCAACAAGAAAATAAATACATTGAAACTTAACCTTGCAACGCTAACCTAACTCAATATCAAACCTTAACCCCAAAAATTACAAAGACAAAGTAAAAAGTCACATTCATAGAGGTGCAAATGGTGAAGGTCTCTGTTTAATCATGTTCAAAGTGTTAGAACTTAGAACGGCCCGCAACCTACCTGGCCCTGAGAAAGGAAGTTAGCCATGAGAGCCCCCTTCACTGCATTTTTCAGGTCACTGTCATCAAATATGAGCAGAGGAGACTTCCCACCCAGTTCCAGTGTTACATGCTTCACCCCCTTAGAGCACATCTCCATGATCTGAGGCTCAGAAATGGTTGTGCGTTAATAACAATGACTACTTAACGGAAAACGCCTCATCACAAAACACTTCCGGGCATATTCAAGGACGGTTACATTCACCTTCTTGCCCGTGGGCACACTGCCAGTGAAGGAGACCTTAGCCACGTCGGGGTGGTGGCACAACAAGGTGCCCGTCTCCTGCCCACCCTGGACTACGTTGAACAGTCCCGCCGGGGCTCCGGCCTCGGCATAGATCTCAGCCAGCAGCACCGCAGAAACTGGAGTGATGGGGGAAGGCTTGAACACCATGGAGTTACCTGATAGAGGAAGAGAGTGACACACGTTGTGCCAATGTAGGCTTAACACGGTAAAGATGCATTTGTGACACGAGAGGTGTG
Organism: Novumbra hubbsi; assembly: GCA_016801125.1. Taxonomy (NCBI): domain Eukaryota; kingdom Metazoa; phylum Chordata; class Actinopteri; order Esociformes; family Umbridae; genus Novumbra; species Novumbra hubbsi. Next base: position 43,686 of record JACXGK010001596.1, on the reverse strand, counting down.
AGTTTGTCTTTCTACGGTTACAAAGAATGTCACCATCATACCACAGGCCAGTGCTGGGGCAGACTTCCAGGCAGCTATTTGGAAGGGGTAGTTCCAAGCCCCAATCCCCACACAGACCCCCAGAGGCTCCCGACGTGTGTAGGCGAAAGATCCCCCAGTCAGCTGAACATGCTGGCCTGGAAAAAAACAGGATGGGCGAAACCGTGATTATCAGTGCCGCTGGGTCCCAGTAGCGTATTGATTGCCTGGCTATCCAAAGACCAAGCTCTAGCCAAACGCTAAATCACACCCGCAGAGGTTCTGTTCTTCTCTATGAGATTTTAGAATGGGATAAACATTATGCAATTCCCAACACCACCCCGGTCCAACAGCCCTATCCATCACCACGCCAACCTGCCAGAGTGCCGGCCAGCCCAGAGTAGTACTCTATACACAGTCGGGCAGAGTCCACATCCATCCGGGCCTCCGTGATTGACTTCCCATTGTTCACTACCTCGATCTCTGCTATGTCCTCTCTCCGGTTCTGTCCACAACAGGAGAGCACATGTTCAATAACAGTACACACTCAAGTCCTCCCCAAATGGGTCCTGGGTCACAAGGACACAGCAGGACTCCAGCATGCAGGGTCTTACAGAGAAGATATACCCGACTTGCACCAAGATACAGTGTTACACAATCAGTGAACAAAGTGCACGTGGAGCTATAATGGGCTACTAGTGTATTCTGTACGGATCCATTAACTCTTGGTGAAAATGGACTGTAATAAGAGTTAGCTAGCAGTATACTTTTCAGCATGAATCTGGTAGGTACCAAAAGACTACTGTAGGATAATATCCTCTCCCTATCACATAGGTCTGACTGATGTGGATTGCTATTTGGGAGCCCCTGATACACTCAAATTAACATACAGTACTTGCAATTAGTCTAAAGATCAATAGCTGTGGGACTTCCGTGTTTAGTTCTGACTGGTAAAAGAGACCTGAGACTTTTGAGATAACTGTCATAAATGGACGCACGACCAATCGGATACCTCAATAATACGGGCAGCTTCTATCATGATGCGTGCCCTCTCCATCCCTGACATCCTGTGCCAGGTCTGGTAGGCTGACTGTGCTGCTTGTACTGCCTGATCCACTTCCCCAGCCCCACATGGCTCCAGGTTACACAGGACCCTGCCTACAACCAAAACAAAGCATGCATCCAGGAAAACACATGACAACACAAAAATGCTATAAGAAATATGGCACATGGAAATTGTGCATTTAAATGATCAGTGTGACCCCCGAGACACAATATGTGTGACTTTAAAGGGGAAAAGGTACATTGTGTTTTATAAAAAACATCTATTAAAAGTGCTAGAAGATGCACTTGAAAAACATGGAAGATACCAGTTGCAGGTTCGTAAACAGGCTCTGAGGTTGACTCGTTTTTAATCTTCACTCTGTCTCCGCTCCAGAAGTTCAATGGGACTTCGACGGTCCCCGACGAAATGCTACGCAAAGACGTAGAGAGTAGAGCTGCAGATCGCAGCCGCAAGAAAGCTGCAAGTTGATTTTGAAGCATCTTTCTGCCAGTCAAACTTCTGACTTTAGTTTTCTAGAACGTTAAAGACATTATCTGCCCATTACAATGTCAAAGCCAGAGGGGTACCCGTTATCAACAACCATGCAACGTAACGTAAATGACCAAAAGAAATGTGGCGATCTGAACAGTAACTTGTTTGGCTAACAGTCGAACTAGGTTGAAGTATTTTCACTGACAGTTGTATACGGTTTTCATTGCACTTACGTGTAGTTGTCCTTGGACGAGCTTTTACGATGTTGTACAATTCGAATGTCGTATAAGCTTTGTAGTGCACCAATAACCACTGCTGAAACAACCATTCCAAATAACCAAAAAATCTCTGACGTAAGCCTACTAAGGAAGTTAACCGTAAACACTAAAGTACATGCGCAAAGAAAGTCCTAAATTCGAATTACCTCGATGCAAATTAAATCACATGAAAATGTTTAACATACGGAATATAATACTTTATTTATTTAGAAATCAATCACATTTTGGAAAGGTAACTGAACAAGGCTTTACAAACAACATAAACAGTTCATTAACTGTACAATGCTGAATAAAACAATGAACATTATCCAATCTTACATTCTGACATTGGCAAATTTACATTGATGTTTTTGATGTATTTTCAGGTTACTGAGAACCGTGAAACTTTTACCGCACTGCACACAACTGAACGGCTTCTGTCCACTGTGAAATCTCTCATGTCTTTGGCAATTGTCCTGCCTTGCAAACATTTTACCACAGAGTCTGCAACTAAATGGTCTCTCACCTGTGTGAACACTCTGATGCGACTTAAGTCTGGTTTTCTGAGTAAAACTTTTACCACACTCAAGACATCTGTATGGCTTGACTCCAGCATGAGAGTGCTGGTGCGCTTCAAGCTGACAATGGCGGAGGAAGCTCTTTCCACATAATGAGCAAATGAAAACTTTCTGGTTTGGTACAGCTCTCCAAACATTTACCATCCTCTTTGCTTTCAATCTGTTTTTAAGAATATGCTCTTGGTTTCGTGAGTTTGACTCAGATGGGCTCTCAGTTGCTCTTATGAGCCCTTGTGAAGAAGGTCCTGGATGTTGCAGTCTGGGTTGTAAGATCAAGCCCTCCATCACATCAGGGTGCATATCATCGCTATACTGCCTTTGTTCAGCTGACATTGCATTGTCATGATACATAGGATGGCTCTTTGCTTCCACCTTAACTGGAACAGTGCTGAATATGTCATTAAGCGGTTTTCCTGCAGTGGACAAAGAGCTGCTGGATGAAGGGTGTTGTGATGGAACGGAAGCAGGATATTGATCCGTCTGAGAGGAGAACATCTGTAAGCACCTTTCTGTAGTGTAGGACTCATTAGAGTGGCCAGAATCGTTCCCACTTAGTCCTTGTGTGACAGAGGACCACAGGTCACCATCTGCATCGTCCATTCTAAAGTCCACACTGTCTTGGATTCCCGAGTCTTGCATAGTTCTCCGGGCTACATGTTCTTCCACCTGCTCTGCTTTCACTAGAAACTCCAGTTCATTCGTCTCCTCAACGTGTCCAGACCGCGGCAGATCACTGAAGCGCTGAGGTTCTACAGACGTGGCTTGCACTTTCTGATCCCCTTCATTTCCTAGAAGCGGAGTACACAGGTCACGTAACAGTTAGATATCAGATCCAACAAACCATTAAAATACAACATCTAACATTGCAGAAAAAACATGGGTTACCTTAGGTTGCAAAACGTTTCATCAAACAAAAGCAAAATGAATAAAATTGAAAGAGACTGCTTTTTTCAAATAGATTTCCTATTGGACAACATGCAAGTCCCACTCTTTTTGTTTTAGTTGTGAAACATTTTCTATTTGACAAATGCACGCATGTCCCGCCCCAGTTGAGCTAACCTAAAGCACTTTGTTCCACCACTGCCACAAGATTTAGTTTGCCAAAACATTTTGCAAACAAGACATTTTGTCAAACAGCATCCACTGGACAAATACCAGGGGAAGCCCAGAAGGGAGAGAAAAATCCAGGCAAACCCGCCTCATAGAAGAAAAAATTATAATGGTAAACAAACTAGCATGGAAGGAGAACCTGACATGGGAAAAAAAGTTTCTGTGTAAGTATAAATACAAAGGCCACTGATGGTTCATACAGCCAGAACTGTGTATAGTTTGTCTTATGATGATTAATTCCAAATAAGCTATCATGCTGTCTCATTCCTATTTCTAGCATGTTGAGCCCTTGCAGCCTCTTGTAATGATCACTTACCAGGTGACTCAATTACGTCAGTGAGAAATCAGGGTTTAGGGGGACATTGGGATTGGCCCAATGAGTCTTGGCTGTGCTTCTAGCTGACAAGTGTCTGGGAATCGCCAAGGGGAATGCAAAATTGCCAGGCATTTTCATCAGTTTGACATGTGTACAACCATTTAGATCTGCTCCAAGGGTGTAAAATGATGGCACAGCAACACAAACTTCGCCTGTTATTGATGGTAATCTGAATAGACTTTGCGATCGGTAAGGGAATTTCGTTCCTCAAGTGGAACTCTCGTGTTCAATCAGATTTCAACCCTGGGTCTGTGCTCACGCGCACTTCCTGTTTCAAGGAACATCGCAGAAAACGCCAAGAAATGGCTCGGGAACATGTCTAGTAGGAAGAAGGCTAGCCGCGACATCTTCAAATGTACCAAATAGAGTCGTGATGAGACAGGACAAAGACAAAATACGATACGACGAATATTGGCGATGTAGAAAAACAGGGTAAAACGACGTATCCTGGCGTTTGTTTGGGCAAATAAAATACACACGTCTTACATGAGAACAGTATAACCTCTCACCTTTTTTTGGAGACCCACTCCCGACCTGAATTCCCTCAGCATGTTGCCTGTCATTTGTCACTCGTGCTGCTGCTTCCCTTTGAGCTTTTCTCAGTTCTCTTTCCATTACCTGTAGACTGTTTTGAAGGCTTTCTATCTCATTTTCTTTCCGACACATTTCCAGGCGTAGCACTACGGTGCCCTCGTCGATAAGTTTAGTTATTTCTGCAACAGCTGCTTTCGCTAGCACATCCATGATTGCAGCTATTTGTGTACTAAAAGAAACCGTGTTAGACATTGTTTCTCAAAAAATAACCACCGTTATTACACAAAAACGAAATGCTAGCCACACTATGAAATGTTTATAACAGGATAGGTTCTATAACTAAAGCTTATTATCGAAGACCAAATGCGGCATTGTTTGTGGAAAAAAAGATGGACAACGGAAATTACGACAAAGATGCCTACCGTAAACTTTCTAAATAATGTACTTAACGGGGATATTTCAGAGGAATTAAATACAATGACCCGAGGTGGCCCGGGCAATAGGCCGTGACGTTGAAGAGCAAAAGCGGTTGGGGAGAAGCAGTCTTTTCAAATAACACATTTCCATAATGCACAACTGCCAAGGGTGTCTTAACCCGTCCGAAAACCGTGACAAATAACATGCTGCACAAAAGGACATTTGCTGTAGAAGTTTATTCACAAAACTAAGTAAAAATTCAAAATTCATTTGTTTATAGAATTGATCAAAATATGACAGAAAATATTACATTTTGCTTACCCTTAATACTCATGGATAAGCATTAGATGTGTTGCCAGATATTTCAATTTCTGAGTGTAACTGACCACGTGTGCATATTGATTAAACCAAGTTAAAATAGTAGGTTAGGTTAACAGGTTGATAATGACAACAAAAAGAGGACATTTTCAGAAAGAGAAATTGCATTCTGCAAGATATCGTTTTTCAGAGTAGTACTCAATATTAGTGGAACAGTTCTAGACCCAGGTATATTTCTGATATATTTATAGATATATTTCTGAAGTTATCGGTTTGCATACTAACGATCCAGAGTCAATGACAACAATGTTTTACTGTCTCGTCTGTTCACCTCTATCTCTTTATTGTACTTCAAATCCCCTATCTTTCTGTTTATCTCTTTCACATCCCTCTTTCTCTCTCCCTCTCTTGATTCCCATGGCAACAGCTTCGTCAAAACACATACTAACAGGGCTGTTCTTCGTGGTCTCATCCGGATCTCTCTTCCTCTCCCCTCCCCACTGTGGGTGCCACTCCCTTCTACCTTCGTCGTCCCTTTCCTCGTAACCCCCCTGTTCTGTCTCCCAGACTCTGTCAGGCTCTGACTTTCCCTCTGACTTTCTCTCTTTGTCATGCTGTGCCAAAGCCCTGTGTGCCGTTGCCATGTCCCTGTCTCCATCTCTCCTCACCTTCTCTTGCTGCTGTTGTCGGAGGTTTAGTGCGGTCATTCGGCAGTGGTGTGGCTTGGGTGGCACCACTGGCACGGATCTGGTAAGATGCACTTTAGAGGGACTTTGTGGTTTAGCCGTGACCGGCATTCTCCCTGGCCCTTTTTCAAAGCCCACTACAACATCCCTTTCTTCTTTCTCACCCTGCTCTTTGCTGTACATCTTGATGCCTTTAAGTTCTTCCTCTCTTATGGTTGGTGTCTGCTCTTTTATCTCTGCCACCTCCTCTTCCTTCTCCCCATGTCCCCCTGTTGATTCATCTTTCTCATTCTCCTGCTGGACCACCAGTATACTATCTATCTCTTTATCTCTCTCCCCATCACCCTCTGTTGATTCATCTTTCTCCTTCTCCTGCTGGACCACCAATATACTATCTATCTCTTTATCTCTCTCCCCATCTCCCCCTGTTGATTCATCTTTCTCCTCCTGCTGGACCACCAGTATACTATCTATCTCTTTATCTCTCTCCCCATCTCTCCCTGTTGATTCATCTTTCTCTGTCTCCTGCTGGACCATTAGTATACTATTCATCTCTTGGTCTGTCTCCCCATCACTCTCTACCACTGCCTCCTTTATTAAATCTGCATCCTGTGCCTGTACAATGCGCTCTGACTCTAGATTCTGTTCCGGCACGTCATTATTAATCAACAGTTTTTCTGTCCTGTCTTTAGCTGCCTTTTCCCCAGTCGCTCCTGTGGTATTCATCCCTTCCTCTCGTGTTGTCTCTTCCTTTAAACTTGTCTCATGTATTATTTCCCACTGTTGTATTTCAATAATCTCTCCCACTTCAGTTTCTTTCACCTTCATGATACATTTTATCTCCTCAGTCTCCCCCTGTCTTTCAGTTCCATGCCTCCTTTCCATTATGTCCTCCCTAGCTACCGCGCTCACCTTCTCTTCCAACATGACCTCCTCATCGTCTACCTCCTCTCCTCCTTCCCCTTCCTCATCTGCTATATTTTCTTCCTCTTGGGACACGTTACCTTGTTCCTTCCCTACTTTAACCGTTCCTATGTCCTCTGTTTCTAATACATCTCTTTTCTGTACTATCCCCTGATCTCCCTCATTCTCACCCCTCATTTCCTCTGTTTCTAATACATCTCTTTTCTGTCCTTTGCCCATATTTCCCTCATTCTCACCTCTCATTTCCTCTAACTCTGTTTTGTCCTTTTTATTTCTATGTCTCTTGTCCGTCTTCTCTCCAGAACCTTTGACCTCCCTGTCAACACTGGGTTCAGCGTGCTCCGAGACGCCCACAGTTACATCACCAGAACTGGGTTCCGATTGGTCTTTCATTTTGTTCTCTGTCTCCTCGGCGCAGGAAACTATATGACTGGCTGTGAATAAATGGTCGCGTGGCTCTTCTGCCTGGGCTTCACTCACGGTATCCCCATTGTAAACCTCGGAAATCCCAGCCTCTTCATAGTGACTCTTTGAATCCTCTCCCTTGTCCTTGAGATGCATGTGTACTCCAGTGTCCTCCCCCTGTCCACCTGCAGTGATCTGCATGGAGGCCTTCTTACAGACCGTTGATGAGGAGGCCGGAGCGAGGCCTGTTTCTACGTCATCTAGTGCGGCCTCTTCCCCCATGATGCTGCTGTCAACCTTGAGGCCACTCTCTTCTACCTCAGTGCTGCAAAGGGAATAGCAAGACAAATCAGGTGATCTATGGTGACATTCAACATAAAGTACATGTATACTCAGCTGTTGTTCTTTACTTGGATTCACTTCATAACTGGCATCTGCTTTACCTGTCTGAGCATGTATAGGTCAGGGCATCTTCCTGGTCTTTCTGCTGGCTTCCTGTGTCTTGACCCGCTTCTTCTTCCACCAGTTCCTTTGCTTCAGGCCTATTCTCCTCATCAGCCTTGCAGTGTCGCAATAGACCCTCTGATGGTTCACAGCATTCTGGTGAATCTGTGTCCGAGCGCTCAGGAGGTGTCCTGGCCTCAGAACCCAGTGATTGGTCCATGGGAATTGGCCCGTCATTTGAAGCACTGTCCAATTGATGTGAGGGCCCAGGGGGGAGGGAACAAATGTTTTCAAGGTCAGTCTGAGACCCACCCCATGTCAGTCTGCTGAACACCAAACTAGATGGTAGACTTTTACAGAACATGTCATTGTCCTCCTCATCCTCGGGATCGTAATCATTTTCTTCTTCATATTCGTCATCCTCATCATCCTCGTCTTCTGAGGACGAGGACAGAAGAGGCAGGAATGGCCTGGACATGTAAGGCAGACTCAATGACTTGTTGGTTAGCCTGTGTTGATCAAAGCTTAGAGGTCTGTGTGCCGGCATCAGTGTCTGCCTCGGTGTGTGTGTCGGCGGAGGTGTGAGTATGTCTACGGGTGTCTGTGTGACAGGGTCTGGTCTGATAGGAGACAGTCCAGGAGAGCTCTGGTCCACTTCGTCATCATACTCCTCGTGAGGAGGCTCCACTGAGAACTCCTGGAACATCTGGGAGAGACAGAGGAGGAGAGGAAGTTACTAATCAAAAGCACAATGGCATAACCCGTGGTCACACGCAAACACACACAAACAGACACACACACACCTGGCTGCTAGCACTGTCCACGAGGTCCAGGAATCCAAAAGTATCCTGAAAGTCTAGTGGACAGTCCTGGTCTTGTGCATCATAATCGTCCATTGGGTGGTACGGCACGTCTGTGCAAACAGCCTCCTGGCTGATTGCTGACAGATATGGGTCTTCCAGGGCCTTCGGCACTGAGCCTTTCATATCTGAGTGAGAAACATTACAGATTGACCCAAAACATATCAAAGCGGTTCAGCTCTAATTATCCATCCTATCCATTCCTTGAAAAGCGACTCACTCGAATGGCTCTAGAAAATGAATGGTCAGACATACCCATGTATTCCCCCTCGTCATCGTCCACCTCCTCCTCCTTCTCATCATCATCATGGGTTTTTTCATCCCCCTGACTCTCTCTAACCCTCTCCTCGGATGGCTTGGATGTATTGTCCACATTCACTTCCTCCTCTCTCTCCTGTTTCTTTCCTCTTTCTTCCTCTCCGTGATCTTCCTCGTCTGTCCTCTCCTCCATTGCCTCGTCGTCTTTGCTCTTTCCTGGTACGGTCTCCGCGAAAACGTCCGCCTGGACGTGCCTTTCCCCACCCCGCTCCCTGGGTCGGTCTCCCTCCACGCCCTCTCCCTTATCTCCCTCCGGTCCTCCTCTTGCGTTACTCCGGTCGGCTCCGCCCCCCTGCAGCACCCCAAAGGCCAGGCCGGATGTTATGTGAAGGGGGACGGTGACGGAGAAAGGCCCGGAGATGTGGATCCCTGCCCGCCGGTCGGCCTTGCTGGACAGTCCCGGGGATCTGGAAGGGGGCTGCAGGGCCTCCGTGCTGTTGGCTCCACCGCTGTGGGTGTCCAGTCGGCTGTACGAGCCCTGTGTCCCCCCGCCCCCACTCACTACACTCACACTGGCCCCCTGACCCCTCCGGTAGGTCACCGCATAGCCGCTGCCCACGCCGCTGTTGGACGGCCCACCCTCAGCACCCGTCTGGGGGCAGGGAGAAGGCTGAGCCAGGGGGGTCACGGTGGTGAAAGGGGGTTGTTGTCTGGAGCCTGCGATGGCATGGTAAGCGGAATTAAACGGTTGTAATGGCAAGCGCTCTCATCGAGAGAGCAATTGATCTGCTGGCTTAGAGGTTTGAGTCTGCAACATTTAGGTTGTTGGCCCTGAGACTCTAACCAATAGATTAGCTGTCTGCTTATAATACTACTACAACACAGCAATGAAAGTGTTTTTTAGCATAAGCAACATGCATGCATGCATTCCTTTAATCCATCTAAGATTCTACATCATACATTCTAGATGAAGAGAAGGGGCACCTTCATGCTGATAGGGCCCTGAGCTCAGGGAATCCATGCTCTTGGCTGGCCTCAAGACCGTTTTCTCTTTTTCTAAAGGAAAATGATTTCAAAATGGAGAAGGATTTTGATTTTAAAGTGGACAACTGCAAAGCCATGCATTGTACTGAAGGATTTTAACATCACTGTCACACTAATTCTTCTGGGACAGGGTTCGCCATACCTTTGGTGGAGTTCTTGTTTCTTCGTCTCGGGTCGTGGAGTCTGCCTCCTAAATTGAAGATGGACGTCCACTTCCTGCCCTTTAGAGATCCCTTTCTCCTGAAGAAGAGAATACCACCAGGGTAACTCTGCTGGCAGTTTTTCTTATTGTAGAAGAACGGCTATATTCCCAAGTAATAGCCGATGTATTAAAAGCTCTGAAGCACCAGCCACCCCAACCACTATACTGCCGCTCATCATCATCAGATAAGAAAGGGTCCGCGTCCTGGTTCTCGGGTTACTTACTTGTCGGTGCCATCTATGATGGCGTGGTAGGAGCGCATGGCGGGCGGCCCGTCCCCCGGACTGATGCTGCCCAAGTGTAAGGGTATGGCCCGGAAGAAAGGTTCCTCTGGACTGTGCATGGACGGGGATGGGAGCGACTTGCGGCGCTCTGATGTGACACCTTTTACCCGGGAGGGGAGAGAGAAAGGGAGACATGAGATCCGGGTGGGGGGGGGGAGAACAAACAGGGCCAACAACGCCGTTTCCTACGGCGTGCACCGACGAACGGTTGCGGCAGAAGGCGGACGGAGAGGAAGGGGGCGGGGAGAAAGGCGTACCCGAATCCGGAAACAGCTGTGGCACATGCGTGAGGATGAATTCCACCACGATCGACTGGACCCTCACCTCCATGAAGGCGGCGGTGCCGTTAAAGCCCGACGACTCGATGTCTTTCGACCTGCAAAACCCATTCAGAGTGTTAAGGAACGGCGTGGACTGGCACACTGCTCTTTGATGCCTAACCCTGCTCACAGTTTCTCCTCTCACACACCTGAGGAGGTTGGGCGCCCAGACGATGGCGAGGTTTCGGGCGTGCATGTTGGTGTGCGAGGAATGCGAAGCCATTCTGACCAGGTGGCGCATCAGGAACTCCAGGGTCCTGGGAGATCAGGGGGAGGCGCAAAGGGCCGATTGAAGGGAAAGTGGGTTTAATCCTGTGGGTTTCACTTGAAACTAGTTCATACTAATGTAGGAAGACGACACAATCGTCCTCCAAATTAAAAGACAGATTTTCATGTTAATGTTACAGAAACACGTATGACTTCATTATAATGTTATATAATTAGGTTTCCCAGATTTTTCAAATATGTGCCACCCCATTATCTGGTTTACTGGAAACTAAAAACACGTTCCTGAACGTCCTATTTGTACGAATAAAACAGAAACTGCTCTGTTAATTACAACCACATTTTGAGGCTGCCAGAGGTTACTTTCATAACCCTTTAAGTTGGTTATTTTCTCTTAGTTAGTTTAACTTTTGAAATTGACACTCGATGTTGAGGAATTCTGAGAAATGGCTTAATGATTTAGGAGAAGACATACCTGTAATGTGGAGCAGGTAACTCCTTCAGCACATCTCTGATCTTCACCAGCCTCTCCTCCTCCAGCTGAATCGCCACTGCTTCCTAGAGGTTGATACATAACATCTTAATGCTAGATCTTGTTTGAAATGAAAACAAATATTTCCTCTACTACCTATACACTTTTTTCATAATTGTTTTCCATGTATCTCAATGACTGTGGAGTGATGTGCTGAGACAGATACTCACAGCATATTTGTCATAGAGCTGGTACGTGAGGAGCGGATTGGGCAACTCTCTGAAGTAGGCCTTACACAGGGAACTGACACAGTGAATATCCTGAAGGTACACATCCTTATTGAGATCTGGGGTCCCCTCGCTGTCAAACTCACCCCTGCTCAGAAGCAAAAATACCACATTTACCCGCTGTTCTTAACCACAAACACAGCCATGTACTTATGCGGATATGCATGGGAGACAGGGAACGCATGCACACTTGTTTTTAGTCCTAGTGGGGACCTATGCTTAATGCCTGAACCTAAAACTAACCCCAATTCTAACATTCATTTTAGTTTTAGCACTGAGGCGGGATCGTGTCGAGGCACTGATCTAGCAGCATGGAAGGTCCCCAATGAAGGGGTCTGAATAGTCATGTGAATGGGATATTTCCATGTTCTTGATTGGTCAGTGTGGGGTATTGTGTGTAGATTACATGCAATCCATTTTAGGCTGTAACATAGAATAAGGAAAACGTGAATGGATCCAAATACTTTGTGAATGCACTGTATATAGTAAAACCAGGATATCTCTCTCACACCCCTACCTACCTTAGTTTCTGTGTGTTGGATGACACCCCAGAGAGTCTGTAGATCCCATCTACAACCCCGTGCTCCTCGATAAATTCACTGCAGCTTCGCAGGACCTGGGGAACTGAGAGGGATGAAGATGACGTTTAGGCTGATGGTCAGAGTCCTAGTGGACGACCTCGGGGCATTTGGGACTCACCCTCCTGAGAGGTGGCAGCCAGGTGCTCCAAAAGGTCACAGCTGAACACCTTGTCACTGTTCCCGCCTTTCCTCCGGAGTCTCCGCATGTCTTCTAGTCTTCTGTCTCAACCTCTTTCACATCCAGTCTTTTATTTGAACCACCATGCGTTGCGCTTTGCGTTAATGTGCTGACCTGTGTTTTAAGGCATTGTGTTGAGCCATGCTGTCCTGCCCTGTGTTGGTGGCTCTCTGCAAAGAGAGAAACCGACATTGTCTAAATCTTCTCAATATGAAGACACGAACACGACTCAAATTCGTGTCAGACTTTGCATCACTCACGAGCTACAGCATAGATTCACTTCTCCCCCCCCCCATGTCTTTCTGTCACAAAACAAACAGGCCACACCCTTAACCCCGATAACGCCGTGTCCATCGGTGTGCAGTGATCTGGGGCCACCTCAAAGTCAATCACAACTAGTCTTCCTATGTTGATGGACATCTTGACGCTACAAGACACAACTCCAACTGTTTTCTGTGGCCTACGAAGGCCTCTCTTCCCTGCCTGTCACTGCCATTGTGGCCCTCTCACTGCAGCGGAAGTCTTTTGAACTGTACATCGTTGTGAACGCGGGCCTGTCGTAAATCACGAAGCTTGGGTGCCTGACCCCACCTCTCCGTCTCCCTTTACCCCTACAATACCACCCCTAACTCACAGTCCGTCAATGGTAATCCTCTCAAGTGGTCAGGTAACTTGTAGGTGAAAAGAATAAGAAATACAGTTTACATGGTTCTTACCTTCAGTCTGCACCGGCACAACCAAGAAGCAGCAAGTGGTGACGCAAGAAACCACTAAACTTCCCCTGTTGACTTCCTGAGTATCTATCGCATTTCTTTCTGTGTATCTCCACCATTATCGACGCCTGCGTTGATTGGCATATCCATAAAACTTTATTAAAACAACCAATAACCTTATTTAGCCCACCTACATTATTTAATGGTCTTTAATTCAGATGACCAGTTTTATTCAATGCCCTTATATGGTAGCAATTTAGACAACAGTTAGAGTTAATGAAAGTAGTTTCCAGAAGTGAAATGTAAAGCTGTATGAACTTGTATTGCCTATTATGCTGAAACAAATGTTTATCTGCCTTGAATTGATGCCATAAATCTTCACAGCAACAAAATAAAACAGAATTTCAGTTTGGGGAACATATGCTGACATGATACTGTCCCTTGTGGTAGGAGGTGACATGCCAGACTGACAAGTTTCTCACGGACAGCCTACATAACAGAAATGGCACCATCTGAAAAAAATCTGAGATTTCGTTCTGGTTAACCAACAAATAAGTCTTATAGACACTAACCAGACAACGGGTACCACATATTGCTTAAATGTTACGGACTGCCTTAATGTTACCGACGAGTAAAGATTGACTCTTTCATTAAGTACATTTTATTGAATATGTCACAAGTTTTTATCATTTTGTTATAGAAATACACAAGTTTAAGAGATGTAAATAAATATCTTATTAAGATTTAGGAAAGGCGAATCAACAGTCAAACAAAACCATTTTGTAAATCAATTACAAGTATAACTGTCTAAAAATACCATCTGTACAAGGTCCTGCTGAAAATAAAAGAATGTACCTATTTGCTCCACCTGGTTTGAGGCAACATTAAACTAGAGTGTGGATCCCCAGGGTATGAGGGTACCACGTATTGAGACACGGGACTCTCCCCTATGTGAGTCCTCTGATGGGACTTCATGCTGGAGCGCTGGGTAAAGCACTTCCCACACTGTGTGCACTCGTAGGGCTTCTCCCCACTGTGGACCACGGCGTGTCTGATCAGGTTGCACTGCTTGGTGAAGCTCCGGCCACACTGTTCGCACGTGTACGGTTTCTCCCCGGTGTGGCTCCGGAGGTGTTCTTTGAGCTGACTGAAGCGTTGGAAGCTCTTCCCGCAGAAGGTGCAGCTGAAGCGCCTGTCCGCGGTCCCCCCCGACCTCCACTGGGTCCTCATCCTCTTCACCATGTTGAAGCTACTGCGACTCAGGCTGTACCCGGAGAAGGTGGATGTGGTGGCCATGTTCGTCCCTGTCACGCACTCACTCAATCTCACAGTCGCTTCTGAAGCCCGGTACTGATGCTGCCTCGGCTGCCCAGTTGGACTCGTGTCGTGATCGGCGTCGAGCCTCTCGCCGCTTGGTCCCGAGAGCATCGTTTGTCTAGTGTCATCAGCCAACGTCTTGACGTGCCTTTTCATGTGAGCTGATGCACTGAACATGTGAGCATTTGGTTTCCCTGATGGCCCTGCATCCTCTGACACGGTGGAAACAGAAGGCAGGCCACTGTGGGATGGAAAAATGGAGATATTCTGAGAGTACTCTTCGGTGGCGTGAAAGGAGAAATCAGGGTGCCCATGAGGGTCAACATCTCTCCCTGGATCCACAGAGGTCCACAGCTGCCCGTTAGCCTCGTCCAGGCCAAAGTGGTCAGGCCCGGACAGGCTTGCCGCATGATCCAGGTCATCCTCTTTCTCATCCTTTACCATCACTAACTCTAGGGAGTCCTCATCTTGGGCTGGCCGGCACTGCCCTGTGGTGAACACCTTAGTGTTCTCTGTAGACACCAGCTGGGATGGGGCCGGTTCCTCTGGATCTTCAGCATTGGGGTAATGTACCACCAAGTTTCCCGTAGATATGTTGGGTGATGTGTTGAAGTCTTTATCACATTGACGTTGCTCAAATGATGGCGGTTGCCCGGCCTTGGAACTTGACTCTAAGGATTAAGAGAAACCATCAGCATTATAAACAATCCTTGTTGCACACCATGACTACTTCAAAAACAACTGTAGCATAAAACATCTAACACCAATTGAGCAATTTTTCTGCAGAATCGCCCTGAATGATCACACCCACCATCTGCCGTGATCCTGAGCTCCTCCTGAGGGTCACTCCACATGTCCTCTGCCGTCTCCTCGTCTTTTATCAGTATGGGTTCCATGTCCACTCTCTGCTCCACATCTGAAGGCTTCAACAGAAGGAGGTTACTTCTCTGGACATACACAATGTCAATCACACATAGGCAGTAAATGTGCCTATTACTGAACTGATAACAAGTGGCCAAGTCTCTAATTGTAAACGATGGTGTGTCAAACCTGGGGCTCTGAGTCTTCTTCAACAGCCATTTCGTCGTCCCTCCACTGTGAGCGACTCTTCTGCTTGTTTAAAACAATCTTGATTGGATATGCAGACCTCTCTGACGCCATGGGGTAAAAAACTGAAAAATAATGGTAGCCTATTCAGTATATACTACGTTAGGGCTTAATAACACGTGTTTCTCTTGGGTTGTTCCACTTTTCAAGTAAATCATCATAATCATTAACACATCTACCTTTTCTCCTGACTCGTCCCCGTGTCTTCTTCATCTCGCTCTCCATCATTTGATACTTTCTTTTCAGAACATCAATATCTCGCTGGCTTTGGGTCATTTCCAAACGTATAACTGCACAGCTATCATCAACACGTCTGTTTATTTCTGCTACAGCTGCTTTGGCCAATACCTCCATAATGGACACCAACTGTGCTTGAAAATTGCAGCTGGCCATTTTCTCCAGCTAAAAAATAACGAATTGTTATTCTCTTTAAAAGGTAACTTAGCAGTAATTTCCAAGTGAAGTAAATAAACAATTTCCAATCAAATTTTCGATAAACCACCGTAGATTCTGATAAATGGCAACAATATCTCAAGTGGGAACTGCGTGCGCAATCACTTCCGCTCAACTCATGACGTCAGTATTCATTACCGTAAACTTTAGAATTCAACTGTCTTCAAATGCGTAGAAACATTCACATTCAGTCTTTTTTCATGACATCCTCTGCCTGGATCTCAAGAGGTTATTGCTTGCTACCATAGGGAGGTGCACCAGTGAAATCTTAATATTTAAACACACAACTTACACAAGAGTATGTATGGAAGTATGAATCAATCCCACTACTTTTAAGCAAAAAAAAAAAAAATGGGCACACCTTGGATATTTCTCCACTATCTTTTAAAATATTATTTTACATTTAATATAACTTTTATGTTTAAACGTATGCTGGTGCAGTGGGCCCTGGCTTCCTCATGGTGCAGGAAAGTGCCCGGCCTCATGTGGCCAGAGTGTGTAGGCAGTTCCTGGGTGACAAAAGCATTGATGCCATTGACTGGCCCTTATGTTCCCCACCGTCATATCATTGTTTATATTGATTAAGAAAATGTTTTCTTAATCAAAAAAGAATTCAGACCAAAACAACTATTTGTAGATGATAGATATAGCTCCATATAGATGAGTACAGTGCAGTTGCTTATGTGTTTATAAATGCAAATAATTTACTAAAAAATACAAAGCATGGATAATAAGAGTAAAGAGTAAAACACAAAAACACTTTCTTGAAAGTTAAAAGTAAATTTCTCATGATTTAAATCATGCTAGTTTTAAATTATGCCCGTGTTAGGTAATAGTAAAAAATAAATCTGTCGAAGACTTTCAATAGCTTAAATGTTCCACTTTAATTGACAGTTTTTATAGCCAAGACCTACTGCCTATTATTTAGCTAGACACAATGTTTTACAAATGTATTCAGACATACTTTATTGCACTATGAGATTCATTTAAAGCTAAATAGTGTTGTTGTTACATTGCCCTCTGCTGTCATTGACAATCCATACTATAGCTATTCTGTGTAGGTGGTACGGTATTTATTAAGACAGAAGGCACAAAGTATTACTTGTTTGAACAAACTAGCTTAGTGTAAACTCTGTTCATATGGAGCAAAGTGTCTAAATAGTCACTGTACTGTATCCTACAATGGGTGGTCATTCTCTCCAAGAGAGGAAGTAGAGGTCGCCCTTAGCGTCGCCACACACCAGTTCAGTGAAGCAGTGTGGGTTCACCTCCAGAACCAGAACTGGGGCACCACACACAAACAGTCCCACCTGCAAAGACATCCACAGACAGACAAGGTGTTGGCATAAAAACCCAAGCCATGCATGGGTGCTACTCATCCATGGTGGATGACGTGATTGGAGTGTGTGGAACTCAGGATGAAGATAGAATGACACGCACCTGTTTCTCTGTGTCTCTGTCCCACAATTTGACAGTCCTGTCATGTGACGCCGAGATGATCTTGTTGTCAGTCACTCGCAGTACACTGATCCTGTCACCGTGTGCCTAGGAAAACATCCATCATCATCACCACCACCACCACCACCACCATCACCACCATCACAAGAGGAACAAGGGCGAGATCTTACAGGTTTTTTGTGGCTCCAGGAGTTCATGTTTGGGGGCTGGTTGAACCACATGTTCCCTTTGGAATCACCACACACCACAAAATCTGGAGACCCAATGACACCGTGGCAGTAATACGTTACAAATTGGAGATAAATGTAAATAAAACAACTTGTTCGCCTATTATAGACCAGATTGAAATGTGTGTCAGCGTGTGAAGTCATAGTAGGGCATCGCAGTGCAGCCACCTCGTTTCACCGTCACAGCACTTATCCATCCGTCGGTCCTCCCACCAGTCTCCACTTCTAGCTCCGAGTCGCAACATGAGAAATTTATGTCTGTCTGTAGGCCCAGGGCAAACTAGGGAAGATCAATAGCACCGTATAATCATCCACCAATAAGTTTCATTTCAAAATTAGATTTCAGAATTAATCATTCGTATTGACGAGTTTGTGCACAACCTACCAGGAAACCAAGCAGGACCTTTCCTTTCTTCTCACCAATCACCCAAACGCTTTTCTCATCGTTGGCAACCAGCCCAAGAAAACGTGAGTTACCCCTCCACCTGCAACGTTTAGGGTTTCGTCGATTCAGGGTTCATCCGTATTGTTTGGTTCTACTGTGTGACAATGTCTACACCAAAGGAGTGTGTGTCTGCGTGAGCATCACTTGATCATGGCGTCATCCTCCTCAGCATGGACCCGGATGATGGTTCCGCTGTCACAGATTCCCAGCAGGATGGAGCAGAAGTGCAGGTGGGTGACGACGGAAGGCACGGAGTGTGTGGACACCCTCAGGAGACTAGGGACAACAGGTTGACCATCAGCACCATGCATTACAGGAGTACTGAAATACACCACAGAGGAAAGGTACGAAGGTTGGATCTCTTCCAAATGCCAAATTGGCCAATCGACACTTGGTATAGAGGGAGGCCGTGAAACACAGGAAGCCAACCTTGCAGCGTTGTGCTGAGGATTCCACTCCAGCTTCCACACGGAGACAGAGAACTGCTGGCATCCCACAGCAAACTGTCCTTCAGGCATGTGGCAGATGGCTGTAACTCCACCGGCAGACACCTGTTTGAAGCCAACTACTGCGTTGTGCTTCCATATCTCCACTCTGCCGGACTCATAGCCAGAGAGCACCAGGTCACCGCTCTGAGAAAAGCACACAGCCGTAACCGCACCCCTCAAGTTGGGAGGACATTCTGGAAAGGAAACAGAGAAGATATGATTGAAATGATTGAAATAATCAGTCAATGCCAAACTAATTAAATATTTTGTAAAAACACTCAAACAGGAATTTGAAGGGGTTAATGGACATAAAGCAGAGAAATTTAAAAGGACAATTTCTGCTTCAGGGCAGTTCATGCGAACCCATTCTGCGGCTGTTAATGTAAACTGGAGGTAGCAGCTCAGAATAGGCCTCATTGACAATCCTTTTCTAAAGGGTGATAAAATGGTAACAAATGGAATACCCATTGCTGTAGTGACACTCCAGGACCTCAGGGAGCGATCTTCAGAGACAGTGAGGAATGCCGGGACTCCATTCTGCCTAAGCACTACTCCCTGTATCCCTCCACTGTGGCCTTGCAAGGTGCTGTGGTGCTGCACCTAGTATCAGAGGCAAAAATAACTAGTCCAAGCATCACTGAATAATGACAGACATCTTTTCTGTACAGGCATGTTATTTCAGTCAAAACCAAAACCACTGACAGCTGGCCTTCATCTCACCTGGAAGGGCTGCCACAGCTTTACCGTCCCATCATCAGACGCCGTGGCAACCACCATGTCCTCCGGCTCAGTCGTCTGGGTCTCATCTGAATAGAAAAACATGACCTCAACGGTATTTGCACGCTGATAATCTTTTTAGAACTGTCAATTATACGGATGGGCATTTAGTGAAGATCCCGTACCCGAGTCAGAGAGGAACGAGCAGTGGTGAATGCGTGACTTGTGAGCTGAAATCCTGCTGATCTCCATCCCTGAATCCCATTTCCACACATGCAGATCCCCCTCAGCGCAGCCTGCGATCACAAACGCCCCCTGTAGACCACCGGAGACCACACAGACACCTTCAAGGACACATCCAGTCAAACACATTCACATGAAGAAACTAACTGGCCCTAAAGACAGATGATCCTTCCAATAACACCTTCTTCATTAAGGCTACAGCTTGGTACCGACCATTTAGTTGGAGGCATTTGAGAAATCCACTCCGTCTCCCGCTATTAGACTCACCAGGCAGCAGAGGGCACTAAGGGAGCATCTACCCAGGATTTCCTTCACCATGTGACCCTTCTTTAGGTCCCACAAACGGATCTTGCAATCACTGGAACAGCTCACCTGGGAGTCAGACAGAGATAAGTCACTGTTTTCTCCACTCAGTGAAAGTCTCTCTAGATTGAATGGGAGTTATCTTCAGATGTAAAACACCAACAAAGTTTCCGTCATTGAAACAGAAACAGTACTGCATGCTGTCGTACTCACCACACAGTCAGAGCCCCAGGCACAGCCAGTCACCCAGTCTCCATGACAGTGTGGTAGAGACTGGACCAGCGTAGGAGGGGAGGAACTGACCTTCCACACCATCAGAACCTGAAACCGCCCCCCGACACCAACCGACACAGGTGTTTGTTTCCATCATCAGCATCCTCACCATTCATGGTGAAACTCACACACCAGCCAAAACGCCAACACACTCTGAAAAGCTCTACCTGGTCTTTTCCCCCAGACAGTAACTCCTCTCCATTTGTACTGAAGGCCAAGCAGGTTACCCCCCCATTATGACCTCTCATGACAGATCTCACACATGGCTCAACCCAGGGGTCAGAGGTCAAGTCCTTCAAAGACCACAGACCAATGGAGCAGTCATCTAGGTGAAAGAAAAAGTTCATAAATAGAATAAAATAAAGTCACTTGACTTAATAGAAAAAGATACATTTGTGATTACTACGGAACATGTATTGATTTACAGAATGTTTAGCGACTGTTTTAGCGTTAAACTAGGTCAGACCTGAAGCTGAGGCCAGATAAGAGTGGTTCTGTGCCAGAGACAGGATGGGGCCTCGTTGCACCCCAAAGCATCCCTGAAGCACCATGCCTGCCTCTCCCCCCTCCGTTCTCTTCCACACCCTCAGTTGTTGGTCGCCTCCCCCAGACACTAGCAGCTGGGGTCCTTCTGCTACGAGCCACATCAGGCACAGGATGGACACCTGCAGCTTCTGGCTCTCCCAGGTCTTCCCACCTACAGCATGGGGTTGGTTCAATTCGGTTCCAGATCAACATTTCGCTGTTCAGTTACTCCTCACATGGATTCATGTCCGTTGATTTCGTAATTGTCGGTGTTGGTCGAACGTTTAGGTACCCGATTCGAGACTGAAGAGCTTCAGCCCGTCACCGTGGTAACCCACTGCGGCGTAGCCATTGGCAACGGCTGCGCATAAAGCAGCTGGCTCCCTGGTTGGCTGCCCGCCGCCCCTGTGAACAGACTCCTGCAGGAGCAACACACGCACGTAAAAAAAAAGGGTTCATTTGAACATCCAAGTGACAGATATGGGGGAAAAAAAACTAATACCTTTTTCTTTTCAAACACATTCACAACCCGGCCCAGACCGCCGGACCACAACTTGACCTGAGGAGAATCAGGGAGATTAGCTGCATATATCCAAATAAGAATGTGTGTGTGTGTGTGTGTGTGTGCAGCGTCTCTCACCGAGTAGTCCGAGCTTGCGCTGAGGAGTACGGTCCCCGCTCGAAGGAAGGTGAGCACCTCCGTGGAACCACGGTGAGCCTGGTAGCGCCCCACGCAGGTGGCGGACGGTACTGACCACAGCCTCACCTCACCAGACAGACAGCCGGAGCACAGCATACCGGAGGAGGGAGAAAAGGACAGACTGCGGACTGCCCTCGTGTGTCCAGAGAGAGTCTGGAGGGGAGGAAACAATGAGGGGGGAGGACTGCCGGCCACATGACCGCTCCTGATTTCACATCTCCGTCGCTCACCGTAACGTGGCCATTCAGCCAGTTCCACAGACGCACAACCCCGTCCCAACCCCCGGCTGCAACCAGGCGACCCTCAGGGTCAAAGCGCACGCAGTTCAGCGGACTGGGGCTGGTGAGGGCAGTAACCAGACCGCCCCGGGGGGACGACCACACCTGCGGAGCGCAATGTTGTTACATCCGGGTCTGAATGAGGGCCCATTCAAAGACATGCAGCGGTTTCAAACATACTTCACTTAGTCACGGTTCATAAGGAAATCAAAACATTTTAATAAATGAGGGGGTGGTCTATAGATTTTGCCGGACTGGGAATACAGATGTGAAATTTGTTCAATCTAGTAATCAGAGAGACTAACATAATGTCTTGGAAAATGTTTCAATTTCATACCCATTTGACACATCCTAATCTCTTTCTCCAAACCCATAGGAGGAGGAGGAGGTGGGGGGAGGAGGAGGAAGGGGGGGGGGGGGGGGGGGGGGGG
>JACXGK010001596.1:0-21593 GCA_016801125.1 Novumbra hubbsi | reverse complement strand
TCACTTCCTGTTATTCTGTTTGAGTGGCCATCAATGAGGGAAGTCCTAGTAAGACAAGAGAAAGGATCATTTTCCATGAAAATACAGATTCTGTCAGACCTGTATTCTGTGATCCCGTATTCGTCAAGACACACCACCACGTGTCCAGGCCTGGGGGCGTCAGAATCCAATCATTCTCTCACCTGCAGCCACTCTCAACATCCCACAACTCAATGCGTCCATCAAAAGAAGTAGTTCCCATAACTCCCTCTCGGAGGAAAACACATCCAGATATGCCGTCACAGCTGCTCACCAGTGACCTCACTTCCTGTTAACCACCAAGGTAAAATTGCTTCAAGTAGCATTTGAAAAGTCATGGCGGCATGTCAAAGTACATTCCGTGTCATCCAATCAGCCACAAGTCCTTCTGCAGTCTGTAAGGTAAGTGGCATATAGTTTTACTGACCTGGCCCGTCTCTGGGTGGATGAGGTGGAGGGTACCCTGTCCGGTCCCAACCGCCATGACCCCGCCTCCTGGACTCACAACCACACAGGTGGGCTCAGAAGGGAAGGTGGAGACCAGCTCACTGTGTTGACAGAGAACACCGTCGCCACTCAGATGGAACCAACATAACAACCACCGTGTCTTATGCAGCAGAGGGGTGATTGTGGATATCAGAGGTCTGGAATAACATGGCCGCAGATGACGGCACTCACACCAACAGCACGAAGACACCCTACTGTACCTGGTCTCCAGTTGGGCATCTCGCTCACTGTTCAGCCACCTCATCACATGTACCCCTTCTCCTGCGTTCCACATCATGCCTTGTGCCCATGCATGGGCAGAGGTCTGGTGGGGCTCGTTGAGAGCTTGCTGCAGGAACAAGGCTGGCCATGACGACAGGAGAGGGGCGTGGCACTGCAGGAACCTCAGACAACCTTGCAGACGACTCTGGGCGTCCTCCGACCTGGGACCTTCATAGTACGACAAGAAAACGGCTCATTCTGGATTATCTGTCCAGGAAATATTCAGAGACGTAATATTAAGATTTTATAAAAAATGTTTTACCTGAGGAGGTGGAGGAGCCAACACTTTCTGACAAAAACAAGCTGTAGGTCTCCAGGAGGTGGTGCAGGAGGCCATTGCGCACTTCAGCAAATAAGAAATGATAACTGGAAAGCAGGCAGTGTAGCGCCTCCCACTGGCCTCCTCTCACCTGAACATAGACAACCAACACGTCTGAGCAGGGGAACAACTTTCCATTTGTGACACATGCGACACGTTATGCCCTGGATGTTATCGTAATCTGGTCAACGACAAGCCACACAACCATAAGCTAATGCACACAACATCTAACACTGCACACTGACAGTGTGGTGGAGAGGTTCAAGGTTACAGGAAGTGGCACTGACCAGGTGGAAAGGCAGATTCGAGATGGAGTCGGCCTCACAGTGTAGAAATGTGTCTGTTCCCTGAGGATCGGCCTTCTCCCAGAGATGGGCTGTGCGGAACAAATGCAAATGAGTTATCCGCCTTTGCATGTTCTGATATTACAAATATTAATATTTTATTAACTGTTGTCACACTGCGTAACTGGTAGGGATGTGTGTCATCTTGATCCATGTACCGACCTGCCATCAAAAGATGACCTTTGGTCCAGTCAGACTCCCCTGGGAGGAGCAGCTCTTTTTTAAAGGCCAGCCTGACCTCTGGATTGGTCAGGGTCAGGGGGTCATCAGGGTTGTGACAATGGGATGGATTAATCAGGCTGCAGAACAGAATCAACAAGATTAACAATGTGTATCCCCCCCTTGTCATTAGAGACAATTCCATTAGAGCAACGGAACAAGTGGACTCTTTGGGGAGAGACCTGGACCACGGTATATACTAGTCAACCCCATTCTGACCTCTGATGATTTCCTACCTGTGTAGACTCCGAACCATGTGGGAGAAGGTTGCCATGGGGACACGCCTTTTGGGCTTCCTGGCTAAACGCAGCATATTCTGCCACGTTGCCCTCTCTCCTCCAGAAGTCAGGTCATTGCATATATTCAGGATGGCATACAGATCGCTCTCCTTCAGGCCTGTCACAGAAGCAGGGGTTATTGTCATGGCAACATGCCACA
Source organism: Novumbra hubbsi (assembly GCA_016801125.1). Classification (NCBI taxonomy): domain Eukaryota; kingdom Metazoa; phylum Chordata; class Actinopteri; order Esociformes; family Umbridae; genus Novumbra; species Novumbra hubbsi. Next base: position 19,487 of record JACXGK010001596.1, on the reverse strand, counting down.
TGGCTGTGAGAAAATGGCTGACAAAAGTCCCAAACTAGTATTTTGTATTAGCAGAGCCTGGAGCATTTCACAGCCACAATATCCCGTCACGGATGACGACTTCAACTAGCTAGGGTGCATGTGGCAAGATAAATTCTTTGTTTAAGGGCGTGCACGTGTGTGTGTGTGTGTGTGTGTGTGTGTGTGTGTGTGTGTGTGTGTGTGTGGGCCATGTTTCTCACCCGTGTTACTGACAGTCAAAGCGGCTAGCGTCCAACCCAGTCCTACTTCTCTGTACTGGGACAGCAGTCGGCTCAGGCTATGCTGCACTAGTTCACCCAGGGACGGGGGAAGAGCCTGCAGACTGTCCTTCATCTGAAAAACGCAGACCACTCAACGTCATTGTCCCGTGACCCTTCAACCGACCAACAGGACTACGGAGAACCTTGGTAAAGGTCAGTGGAATGACATGACAGAAGGCCGAACCTTCTCGAAGGAAGCAAAGTTCCGGAGTTCCTCACAGGCCAGGTGCAGATAGAGTGGTTTCACGGCTCCCTTCTTCATCAGAAGGGTTTGAAGCTGTATAGGCACATAAACGGTTCCTGCTTTGCCGCTGACATGGATGATGCAGAACAAGCCATTCTATTCACAACCTTGTTAGCAAGCTGTAGTGATGATACAAACCTGATTATTGAAGGCAGAGTCACTAAGCTTCTTTCCGTGAACTCCAAGTCCCTTCTGAACTATCTCCCTTCTGTCAGGCAACGATAGTTGTCCTAAAGGAAACAAAATAGTCCTTTTCTTCTTGGTGAGGACTTGCAGAAGGGATGAATTTGAGGTGACACTGAGCACCAAAGACACACCCTGTCAGAAGAACATAAGCAACAGAAGGTAATGGGTTTATATGTTGATTCACCACTTAGATAAACTACAAGTGCACATTTCAGTTTTCTGACCTGAGGAAGCTGCTGGGGTATCCAATCAGAGATCAGATTTCCCCTACCATCATGCACAAGCTCTGCCCCATCAACTAGCAAGGCCAGCAGTTGGTCCTTTTTGGTGTCACGCAACTGGATGTGAAATTCGGACAGCAGATCCCTACAAATAAAACACATGGCTGGATATTTCTCAAAACTACCAGGGGCATTAAACAGAAAACATCTATTCTTTCCGGACTCACTTGTAAGAGGAGGGAAGCCGAGAGCCCTCCTTCTCCTTGCCTCTCCATAACCACTGCACGAGGCAGCCTAGAAGGTTCTCCACAGTACATGCGGCTTGGCTGGCCGCAGCAGAGTAGGAGATGACATCCCCTCTCGGCACCTGCTGGGACTTGGTGGGGGCGCCGAGGGCCTTGGCCAGAGCTGCCTGTTAATGCAGAGACACGAATAAATACACAACAAAACTATGAGACAGGAGAAGACAGAAAGAGAAATGGATATCATCATTTGGAAAACGGTGACGTGTTTGTCTCTAGACATTGCCTAAGGTTACCATGAAGACTGTTTTGCCCTCTCCTGGAGCTCCTTCTAGCACCACCACTCCTCCTTTGAGCTGAGCCTCCTGCACCTTCTCCACTGCAGCAGACAGCAGCTTGGCGCGTCCAAAAAACTGTCGCTGCAAGGCGCCTTGGTGAACTTCCTGCTCTGACAGATCTGACCTGGAGTCACGGTCGTCGGTTTCCTGTAAAATAGCATTGATGACGGTGTTACTGGAACCAGAGATAGTGGAAGACGGTTCTAATGTTGGGTTCTGCCTTCCTCGCGTCTGACCTCCACGAACTGCTTCAACAGGGCCCCCCAGAGGTCCTGCAGCACGGCCTTCCCAAAGTCCCCCAGGCCTTCCACGTAGGGCTTCCCATCCACGATACCACCCCACTGACAGGGGTAGCTGAGAGAGAGCGAAAGAGAAGTGGCGACCGAAACCAATGAGCTTAGACATTTTAATGCTTAGAAACGTTACTGGTAGGCATGAGAAGACAAATCTTACCTCTCAATTACTTTTGCTCCACTATTCAGGATTCTCTTTTTCAGGTCAGACATTTTAGTTTCAGCCTCCTTGGACTCAGGAGCAAAGTGTGCCCTCCATGCCACGGGCACTGATCTAAGAAATCAGGAAGCAAAGATTTGTATGAAAAATAAATAATTAATTATTCAAATGAGGCATGGCGGATTAATTTAACCAATTTGACAGGAAAGGATGGAAACTGTTTAATTGTGTACCTGGAAAGGTGGGGTGTCCTGAAGTAACAGAACATGTTATTCTGAACAGTGTCTGGATGAAGGGCTTGAAACTGTCGAATCTCCATCTCTGTGATGGACAACCCAGATGGTGCAGAATCCAGCTAAAAAAAAAAAAAATGACCATACCAAATAATAATCCTAAATCAAACTTGTGGTATCAGGCTTCAAATACAATGCAACTACTACAAGACAAAACATGACACGCAGAAACCCTACGACATGAGACGATATGAGAGGCGAAAGGTGAACCGCCTGGAGGTAAACCATACCCAGCTGTACTGCTGCAGATCAGGCAGGGATGGACGAGGGGGTACCAGTCCATATCGCTCTCCCAGAATGCCTATCAGTAACTGACTACGGCACACCTCTGACAGGCAGAGCTCCGCGATGCGGCCCGTCTCCTCCTCGGTCACGCCCCAGCGGAGTTCCACCTCCTGCAGGTAGAGGCAGTGTTGCGCAGCGCGACGGCGAAGCTCGGGAAACACGGCGCGCACCAGAACATCCCGCTCGGCCTGCATGTCTCTGAACGTGGAGGAGACGAACACACGCACACCCCGCCATCTGAGGAGACAGGGACCGAGGAGGAGGAGTAAATGGGAGTGGAAAATGGGACGATTGAATGAGACAGTCAGCGACGGAAGGAGGGAAGGGAGAGGAACTGTTTGTTCATTTCTGTGGTTTCCTTGGAAACTTTGTGGTTATGCTTAAATGGAGGATCTACAGGCGAATCATAACGCACGGAACGTCATGAAAAGCCAACCAGCACTGAAGGACTTTTATTCAACGGCACCTGCCACATACCTCAGGTTTGGAGTGGCAGGAAGTGGGGTGATGGCATCTCTTTTAGTGTCTTCGGCACCCCCCTGTGGCGGGGGAATGTGATGCAGCTTGTCCATGTTGTCCACATGCTCCAACAGTCTGGATGAGCCCCTTTCAGCCACTAACCTGTAGACACAAAACTTTTACCCAGGCACCTCCACTACTACATGTAGCAAGGCCAAAGCAAATGTTGCAAGGTACAAATCGTTACTTTATATTGCAAAATGTCCAGCTTTTACTGAAATTTCAAGCCCAGTGAATAACCTGAAATGGTCCAATTAACTGCCAGAGGTCTAACAAGTAAGAGTAATTGTTTCACCCTCTTGACGCAAATAATGATATCAATCTACCTATTTAGAAAGCAATCTGTTAAGGACAGGGGACCTTTCAGGTGGACATGGCTAGAGACGTGAACATGACCGTGTGAAGAAAACTTGCCTCAGGATCTGTTCGCTAAAACCTTTCAGTACAACACAGTTCCTGTCAGTGGTTTGGTCAACTTTACTGTAACAGAGAATGACAAGAGCAAGGAAGGACTGTTACCCAGACAACTAGTAAAACGTGGTGTCACTATTTTGAAAGAAATTGAACCAAATCATTCAAGGCTCAAAATACCTACACTCCACCCAAGAAGATTTTAACAATGAGGGCGTTGTTGTTCACGTTCTTCCTGTACTGGTCAATCGCCATGTTTAAGTCATCGTTTACATAATTATTATACAGTATAATTATAGTGTCCACCTGAGAAGGAAGACAAAGATTCAGAGTACACATGGGTGAAATAGGATACTGAAAACAAATTAAAATGAGGAAAGAATTCACGTAATTCACCTTCTTTTTCAGTGTCACCTCTCTGGTAAAGTAAGCGGAGAAGCTCTCATCACAATCATCCAAAAGCTCCTGTAAAATACATTTAGTATGCCATGAATCTCTTTAAAGCGCAGACTTTGAAGAATTATTTAAATATCTCAGACATATTTGAAAACGACAAGAAATTTTGAGAAACAATTCTAACAGTGCAAATAGTCATGTTTACACGGTTATAAAGAAAACCATAGACATCCTTTGCTTTACCTGCTTCATTACGTGTCTGACATTTTCCAAAAGCACATCTGACTTGAGCCTTTCAACTGGTGAACATTCCCAGTGGCTGAAGAGGACCAGCTGAGGATCCTCTGCGCTGCGGGCAATCATCAATGCCAGCAACAGCGCCACCTCCTTCATCTGTCAGGAAATAACCGAACACAGCCGGGTCATCTCTCTACCGGTCCATCTCCGTTAGCTCTGAACCAGTGTAGAGGATTGTTTCTGTACAGGGTTTTATAAAAGGATATCCGGTCCTTACAGAGGGTGTAACTTTGTCAACGCCTTCTTCTCTGTCCGCTGGGTCAGATGGGCAGCAGAAGTCCTGGCTGGCACACAAGTCTTCTTCAGAAAATTGATCGACGAAGATCAGGGTGCGGCCTGGGAGAGGAGGCACGTTGTAGCGGCAGGAGATCTGCACTGCCGTCTCCAGAGCCTTGCGGTACCGCTCCAGAAGGGCCTGTGAATATGTCCTCTGCCTGGACACACAAAGCGGAGCGGATCTAATTCCACACAGGCCTAAAACACAAACCCTTTATCTAATTCCACACAGGCCTAAAACACAAACCCTTTAACTAATTCCACACACGCCTAAAACACAAACCCTTTATCAAATTCCACACAGGCCTAAAACACAAACCCTTTATCTAATTCCACACAGGCCTAAAACACAAACCCTTTAACTAATTCCACACACGCCTAAAACACAAACCCTTTAACTAATTCCACACACGCCTAAAACACAAACCCTTTATCAAATTCCACACAGGCCAAAAACACTCTTCTCATTGGTATCAACAGCATCCTCAAAACTTCCTCCACATGGTTAATATTCCAGGTCTCTCGGCTCCTCTGTCTCCCCCCCTGGTTCCTCCGCCTGGTGAAAACTCATGGTTAGTCTTTGGGTACCTGGCTTTCTGCTGACGGCTTTTCTTCATGTTGTACATCCGGCAGACGAAGGGCACTCCTAACGCCACCCTCATCCTCTTGCTCCCAGCCGTCTCCCAGTCCAGTTCAGTCCTTTTTATGTCCTTGGGCAGTTTCTTCAGAATGCCCGTCAAGATCTCTCTATTGGTCAGGGCGCTTTTCTCTGATGCAAAGGCTGAAGGTGGGATATTGGCAGAGATATTAAAGACTAAGAGATACAAATGCCATTGGTCATTTAACAAAAGAATGGAGAAAGCTCTAGGCCCGCTCTGATGTGTGAGTGAGACTTACCTATGTTGTTGAGCTCCACTATGACCTTATAGGCGGTGAGGAAGCGAAATGGGAACTGTCTGCTTTGAATCACTGCTTTCTGTAACAACAAAACACTCAGATAATTATTAAAATAAAAGCCAAAATGCTATATTACTTGCTCAATACAACACTAGATGTGTGCGAACAATCTACTTATTATCTGTCCGGTTGCCTATAAGAAAAATGAATTGACATGATTCACTCACTTTGGAAGTCAGTCTTCCCAGAATGGTCTGATGATGTTTGTCACTAATGCCTTGAGTTATCATATTCCTCAGGTTCCTCAGCATAGCCATGAAGGGCAATGATTTACTGTCTGTAAAGCATAAACATCATAACAATCCCTAGCTACAGTTGGAGGCCTAAGTATTCGGCTCCATGGGACATTTTCAAAAACAAAACGCTTGAAAAGGTGTTACAGTTTACACGGGCACCGGCCCTGGTGACCAATCCCACTTCGGAACTCAAGTCCTAACGGGAGTGAATACTTATGCAATCTACTGAACGTGACGGTGTGTAAAGGGTATGTCTGGGTCGTTTTATTAAACATACCAATAAGCTTTTCCCACGTGGAGGCTTTGTTGCCCTCCTTGCTGAGAATGCGTTCCCATGTATCCGGCTGTTTAAGCTTCATCCGCTGGCCGGCACGTTGGCTGTCCCACACCCCACTGAGTCCACTGCGGGAGAAAGCCCGGAGGTCACTAGGATACCTGGGAACACACAGTCAGAAAATGTGCATTCAGATTATGAGAAGGGAATGTAACACAGTGTTAGCTCATAGGTCTCTTAGGATCAGCATGTGGAATGTGTCCATTGGTGTACAGTTGGTACCTCTTTCCCAGTATGGCCATGACATGTTGGGCGGGCTCTTTGATGTGAAGCCTCTTGATCATCTTCTTCAGACTGAAGTCACTTTGCTTCTTATCTACCACTGTATTGTCCGCCATCTTCAACTGCCAAAACACACATTTCACAAAACAAACATAACACCTTGAATTTTTGTTTAAACATATCAATTTACTACACACCAATATTATTATATGAACGGATGCAAAGGCTTACATATTTCTGTAGATTGGTGGCTTCACATCCCAACATGTTTGCCCACTTTTTAAACTGCTTTGTGGACTGTCTCTGAAATGAAGTGTATAATTCCAAAGAGAGTAGTAAAGTGCCCACATGAAGTATGACAATGTGCATGCATAGGTACTGTTATGATCTGGAGAAACAGAGCAGTACTTCTCAAATGACTCTTAGGGACCTAACACCAACAAGTGTCTATTACGCATAGATAACATAAGATAATCATACAAGCATCCTGAAGACAGATGTAATCAGGGTATTTTAGTATGATCATAGATGTAAAATGAAACCTAATCCAATTCTGTACTACATATGCAATGTTACAGTGTATTTTTAGCAACATAATAGCGGCACCCAACTGTACCTTACCTTGCTTTTTTGCTTAGAGCGATTGTGTTTGCAGCAATGTTTGCGTGTGTTGTATTTCGCCAGCTGATACTCATTGAACTGCTTGAACTTGTCTCCAAGAGCTTTCTTCAGGCAGGTGGGCAAAGAACGGCCAAAACACTGACAACGACACCAGAGTGGAATGGTACTGAGAGAGATTCTGTGGATCCACATGAGCAAGGTGCTGCACACGCCCACTGATCTACTCGACAAATCACACGCTTGACAGAATCCCCAATCTACACTGGTTACCGACGAAATGCTACCAGAAACTGAGAGAAAGAGATTTGTACTGGAAGGGACTGTGACTCACCATGCTGTAGAGCCTCACTACTTCCAGCCAGTCTGATGGCAGCTGGACCGCTGGACCGAAGTACCGACGCACGTGTGGCTTGGTGGCGGGGAGATGGGCAGCCAGAGCTAATAGGAAGTTAGCTGTGATACGGATGTTCAATTCCTGTCGAGTGTACACTGCAACCTACAGGGCAACAAATGGTTAAAGGAGGGTTGTCAAAAAGATGAATACACGCCATGACGAAATGACTCTAAATTGAGATAATGCAGTTTTTGTGCAAGAGCTGTTTTGGCTTTGTAATAAAACCTCAGTTTTATTCACATTTATTATCTGACAGACAATTCGCAGACACACACACCTTTAGAATAAATTGGGGATCATCAGCAGAGATGCCTGTGGCCAAGTCCTGTATCTTTTTCCAGACACTGTTCTCTGCATCCCAATCTTTCTGGCCAGGAGTGGCAGTGGTTTTAGTCACCAGAGAACAGCACATCTCGTTAAGCAGCAGGTACTGATGGAAGAGAAAAAAAAAAAGAGAGTTTCCAAGGTCAAACAAAAACACATTATCCTTCACAATAACCTGTCATAAGACTCCTGTAAGGAACAGATCTGGTGATTAACTAAAAAGGAACAGACAACACAGTAAGAAGACACATGGCAAGAGCACAGTACAAAAACACATTACAACCAGGAACAAAGAGAGAGGCACCTCTAAAAACCAAAAGAAAAACATAACAACACAGCAAGACAACAGAAAAAAGAAAAAAAAAATTAAAACAGATTTTTTTGTATATGATTCCAATCCCTTGGTGCAGAGATATGCAAAGGCCTGACCCAGATGTGTTTGCTTTCTGGATATTAAATGGGTTATGACTAGCATAGTGGGTGCTGTATATAAAAGAAAAGTGTTTCTTAATGTTCAGGATGAGATGAGGTTGATTGAGATCAGAATATACCCCTAACCTTTTTGTCTTTCAGTTCTTCTTCCAGTTCATCTTTTCCCCTCTCTCTCTCATCAAACTCCTGTTTTCCAATTGCTATGGTTGGTTCCAGCTCCTCCTCATCCAATACTAAATCCAGGACAGGCATCTCCGTGGACACCTCCGGCTCCTCAGCCATGGGATCATCTCGGTAAGAATCCTGTTATTGTAGAAAACAAGCACATTGTGTGTAACGCCAACAAACGTACCTGCTCTGAAAAACATAGTGACTTAAAAATTCAGAAGGCTTTAATACAATCAGGCAAAGTTAATGTTATGTTCATAGTTATGACAAAGATTGGCTGGACTGGATGGAACATTGAGGCCAACTACTGATGACCACCGACAAACTGATGGGATCCAGTCTGATACACTCACCTCCTCCGAGTCAGACATCTCCTCAGACTGCTCATCTCCTGCTTCCATCCTATCTTCTACCATCAGAACAGGAGGTGGGATACAGGTAGGAGGCCCAACATTACCGGAGGGTGACAGGGTGGAAGGGAACAAAAAGCAGTGGGAGGAGAGAGGAGGGAAAGAGGAGGAACCAGTGGAAAGGAGGGACTCCCTCATTAGGAACTTGTTTTCTGTGCTAACAAGTGGAGAGGAAGGGAGGGTGAATGTGAGGAGAGAAGAGTTGAGAAAGGGAGAAGTAAGGGACGGAGAAGTGATGGAGGACGTGGTGGTGGAGAGGAGGGTGGATGTGGTGGATGTTAGCCTGGATGTCTGGGATGTCCATGATAAGGGCACAGAGAGGGCCTGTGGCAGAACAGATGCCTGGACCAGAACTTTGTTCTCCATGCTCTGTCCAAGGTAGTTGGAAGAAAGCCCCCCTGATCCAGCCTGTCGTTCCTGCGACCCACAAGTCGAGAGAAAAGGAAGCGGCTTCATCTGCTGGGAGAAATCAATAGGCTGTCAGGGAGAGTCCCTTATAGGACAAACAGAATCCGTCAGTTATTAATGATAAGCTGTCCAGCAGCATTCCAGGTGACTTATGTAAACAGTAAGTATAAAAGGACATGCACACAAACCCCATCCCTGTATTTGGGTGGGGCCTTTCTCTGACATACAAAGATAAAGTAAAAGCAGTGGTAAAGCAAAGTCCACTCTACACACTCTACGCTTTAAGTGTACAGTGGCAGTTCTATGATAAAATACAACTAGCTTAATAATAATAATAATAGGAGTTCCATTCAGTGCCACATTTTTCATCCATATCGTTTTGGAGATAGAAAATAAGATCAAAGGGATGTTACATAATTATAGATTGGTCAAGGCCACCCCAGCATAGGTCCAGTACTAGAAAGTGTTACATTTCCATATAACAAGCACGCACGTTCACACAATGAGTTGATAAAAACGTAGGAACGGCCAATCTACTATATTACGCGATTACACAAATGTGCGAATGTACTATAATATTAGGCATTCAGAATGTTAGTGTAGTTGAACACAAGAGATTTATAAGACACCAAGTTAGGCAATTCAAATCGATAACATTGGGTGTAACTGCAAGTCCTGCAGATCGACAAAAAGACGCATACTTACCTAAGAAGTCAAGGCAAAACTCACGTGGATAATATCTAACAAATGTATATAGAGTATGAGAACAGCCTTCAGGCCATCATACAGTAATATAGGAAGTAAGCCACTGTAAGACCAACCCAAAATATTGAAACTCGAGTAGTCTTCAAAATAAGAGTTCCCCATTCAAGTAAATGAAAATGCACACACTTGAAATAAATAATGCTGAATACATTTGTATTGTTAAATAATTAAACATTATAATTATGTTGGGTTAAAAAAACTGCATAATTGCACTGACCGCATATTAATACTAGACACTATACAGAGTGTGAATCCACATTATGCAGAGTGGTATTCAGCTCACTAATCATGTATTTATTTACACCTGGGACAAGATGGTGGATGTAATTCAGAAAACCTACAGACTCCAGCTTTTGGAGGGGAAGAGTTGAATACCCCTGATGTACAGCCTACGCTAGAGATACACACTCATGAAAAGGGGTATCAGTTTACTCCTGGGGTATTCAAATCTTAAACTACAAAGTCTTAAACAACAATTGCATGCACCTGGCTTCCCTGGTCTAATTATGTCCTTGATTAGAGGATGGAATGAAAAAACAGAGTGGAGCTAGCTTCAAAGAGTCAAAGGTGTCAAATCGGTGCATTGGAGGAACAGGTATCCACAGGATTTTTCTCTTACCTTGTACTTTATATATTTTTTTGTAATTTATTTTTATGGGAGGAGCCCAAAATCCCCAAACACAAATTAATCACATATTACTTTACAATAGCCCCAATGTGTAAAATAAATTGCTTGATGGACATTTCATGATTATGTTAAAAGCGCTAAAAAGAATTAAAAAGAATAGGTGTGTTTTATTTTAAAAAGCGATGGAAAATTTGTTTGTTTACGCACACGGTCTTCAGAGGAACAAGGCTATTACAATCTTTACTGGCATGCATCAATTGAACATAGTAAATTCCTTGTATGGGTAAACCTGCTTGACAATAAATCTGATCCTGATTCTATGCCCTTCCCTGGCGCAAAAAAATAATGCTCATTTAGCTGATTTGAGAATGCTCAGCTTTGGCCTGCAGAATCTCTCATACAGTACTGAGTGCATACAATATTGACGGCATACTTTTTATACTGGCCCCCATGTGAATTTAACCCATGCTCACTATTGTGCAGTCTACTACATCCATAGTAGCATTTTATAATTCTTTAAAGACATTGTTTCAAATGATCTTGTTCAAATGTATGGTTTCCAACTTTGTTATGGATTTTTTTTTTGAAGGCAACAAAATAAATAAAGACATCGGGTTTATCATACTATTGTGGCGCCGTCTTTTTATGGCTAGCTAACTACAGGTCTAATTTCCGCATATGTGCTGGTGGCATAAAATGTGTCAGGCAACTGGTTCCTATTTGTTGAACAGTGTTTCTGTCCTTTACGGACACCGTAGGACTGTTTAATTATCATATGATCACGCGCTCCTCCCCTGTGTTTGTTTTTGCGGAAGTAGAACCCATCAATGTGCTAGCTAGCCAGCCATTTGTTGTGTTTTCTATTACATTTTATTAAATCGTTCGAAATATAACACTAGTCAGATAAAATGTTGTTCCAGGAAAATATGACAAACTGTGTCACTTTTCAGAACAAATTAACCTCCGTAATGGATGTGTTGGCCAAAGCTGCGGTGGCAGAAATAAGTAAATTGTTCGATGATGGGTTCGCCGTTTTACGTTTGGAAATGTGCCGAAGGGAAAACGAAATAGAATCATTGAAAAGAAAATTGTTGTTTATGGAGAACGAACGGCAAACGACGAGGTCCAAACCACGAGAAGCAGGGAGTTCTTCCACATGCTCTTCGTCTTCCAACAGAACAGATCAGGGTGAGACAGCGCTTTATTTTAATGTATTCGCTAGCTTTGACCGCTACTATATAGTAGCTAGTCTATATTCAATCTGTAGTTGTGAAAGGTTCCATAGGCTGACAAAAATGAATAACGTCCAAACGTGTTAGGGCCGGTCAACAAAGGCATGTGTATAATATTTAATAACTCTATTCAACATCTGGGTTTTTTGTTTGGCAATCAACTACGTTAAAATAATTCCCCCCAGTTAAAGTAGGCTACTAATTTAAACTGATTTTCAACAACACGTTCTGCACTCCTGCAACCGAGTTTTAGTGTAAAATGTATTTTATACATGTTTAAGTCTATGTATACTACGTTTTAATTAAATTAGATTGCAGATGACGAAATGAAAAGAAAATGACACAGTTGTCCTAGTCGCACTACCTGGCGAAAGAGTGATGTTAAATGGCAACTACAGTAGCTATTCTATATACATTTTAAACGCAAGTGTCATCACTAGAACTGTCTCTACCTCTTAAAATAACTAAACTTTTAACCTTAATCCTAATTTAAATTTTTCTACAATATTTTGACTTTATGTGGAAACCTAATTCAATAAAATGTCTTCAACTATGAATCATCTACCGAATAACTAGCCAGTGTAGATCAAGTTTAAATTCTAATATTGACCCTGTTAAATAGTTCGGTGCTCTCATCTTTAATTAAGTGTGTTTCGCATGCTGACTTTATTTCAGGTTCAAAGGCGTCTGATGAGGATGCTGATGAGAGAACGTCATCGGAACAGAGCACAAGAGAGAAAGTGATCCCACTTAATGACCAACAAAATAGACCACACCCACCCGCGGAACCTGTGGAGGTACTCAATGAACAGGACAGATCTGGTCACGGAGAGATGGGCAGTGAACTAGCGTTAATGGTGAAGACTGAGCAAGAGGAACAATATGATGTTATTTCTCTACATACATCAGGAAGTGAACATGACACAGAGAGATCAGATCACAGGGATACTGAGTTTGCAGTGGATGGCAGGGAGAGTCAGCTGTGGTCATCTGTGTCAGAGAGGATCTGTGAATCTGAGAGTCCAGATTGCTCTTACAATACAGAACAATATTCTCAGGATCTTGATACAGACACACGGCTCATTCAAAGTGCTGTGGAGGGTCTCAGTAACGAACACTCAGAGATGGGATACATTAACAGACTGATGAAAGAAGAGATGCGAGCACAGTCTGCTTGGAACGATCAAAGAACCAACTCCACAGATCTGAATCTAGTATTGCCGGGACAGCCGGGAGGTCCGACCGTGTACCCGGGAGGAAGGGAGGAAGGGACGACCACCACGAGGGATAAACAACCACGACCCAGCGAGAGTGCAGCATTTTCGAACAGTTGGTTAAACAACGTGTTTTCTCTTGCACCGAATTGTTTCAACTCTGTTAAAGTGGCCCCAAGGAGGTCTCCGGCACGAGAGAAGTGGTTTGTCTGCACCTTCTGTGGAAAGAGCTTTGACCGAGTCAGTCACTTGGAGATGCATCAGCGGATTCATACTGGAGAGAAGCCGTACAGCTGTGGAACTTGTGGGCGGTGTTTTGCTCAGCAGAGTAATCTTCGCACACACCAGCGAGTACACAGGGGCCTCAGAACAAAGCAAACAGTCTATTGATGGTAGGCACCACGACAAGGCACATAAGAACATCCTACCAGAACCAGCTAGGACCCGCAGACAGATTATTAAACACAACCTAGTGGACAAACCCTTAGTAATGATGACAGACATAATGGAGTCAGTCTAGACACTCCTTCAGAAAACTGCACTGTGTTATTTTTGTTTTTCCATCCTGTAAGATTACAGCAGTGAAATTCTCACGTGCTAGTGGCCCTAATGCTCCTGGGAGGATCCAAGTAGCAGGTTCATAGCCTTCGGTTAGTAACCTTTTATGGAACACTTAAGTGGCAAGTCTCTAGACTACTTTTTGTAAAACTGAGAACAGATCTGGAGAGAAACTACAATAGAATTTCTTTTTGTCAATGCATACATTTTTATGAATAAACATGAGAAATTAGATTTCTTTTTTACAGGAATAACTGTGAAAAAGGGGATCGTTTGTAAGAATTTCATTTCATGTCATGTCAGATTGAATTACAGTTCAAAGTACTCAAACAGTCACAATGGAGTGTCCTTCCACTTGAGTAATTATTATATTAAGATTGGTTTTACAAATACAATAATTTGTCCAACTTCTGATTAGCCTGTCAAGTCCTTTTTAGATAGTGGGAACTACAACAAGGCAATGCTGATGTTAAAAAAGGGAGCATGATATTTTCAAATCTCCATGTTCCCTTCTCCGTCCACGGTATCCAAGTTCTCCATGACCACCGGGTTAGGAAGGAGTTGCTGAGGGCAGTTCCCATTTCACCCCCATCTAGATGACCTGTCCCCTGGGGTGTAGGAGGATGGCATTGGAGTGTGGTTTGGGCCGTAGGACCTTGTTGCTGTGGTAGAAGTGTTTGGCAAGCGCTGCCGAGATCTGGTAGGAGCTATAGTCAGAGTCAGTCTCGTCATCCCGTCCCCGTTCTTCCCCTTCGGCCACGCCTTCCCTCAGGCCACCCAGGTTGCGGAGCATCGGGGGGGCGTCGGTGGGCACCACGCTGCAGTCCTGGTCGTGGGGCTTCATGGGGACCAGGGAGGAAGGGAGGCCAGAGTCCTGAGAAATATAGAGCCACACAAGGAATTGAAAACAAGTTGCATTTAACTTTTAAGTATCCTCTCCCTCTGAGACAGACAGACACACACACACACACCAGGGACATGTTGCTGCTCTTCATGTACAGCTCCATCCTGCGCTCTTCCCCTTCTCCTTCCATCTCTGCCCGTCTCATGCTCCGTCTGCCCTCGTGCCAGCTGGACGGGCACAGGACAGGGCGACCCAGGTGGTCCACCTCATCAGACCGAGTAGGCCCCCGCCTCCCCCCGAGGGTGGACTGACTGCCGTTGTAAATGGGACGGTCCTGAGGGGAAAGATCGCCATCATCCGTAGGTCATTTGAGGAAAACCGATGTTAAGAGTTATTCACATTTATTGGTATTGGAAAATAGTTTTAACTCACTTCGAGGGAAATTAGGCTGTTTTTCATTCTGTCTAACCTGGTTAGTGTACAATCTTCATTCTTGGGGTGGTGGGGGAAAAACAATATATATTATTGTCATTAGACATTCAAGACTCGATAAATCTGAATGATAAATGTTTAAAAGCTTAAAAGCCGATCAAACCACGGTTTGAGTAAAATCTGCACGTCATATACCTGTTCTCTTAAGTCTGTGGCGATAGAGTTAAGTCTTCTGAAGGAGTTCTGTCTGGATAGACTGATTTCTAACCTGTGAAAGACAGCTTTTGAGAAACGGCAGGGGATATGCAGGTGAAATAGCAGGGAAAGGGTAATGTGGAAACCTACTCACGTTCTCTCGCAAAGCTCCAGCTCGAGTTTCCTGTTTCTGCGCCGGTGGTATTGATTGACAAGAACGATGATGATCACCATGACGATGACCAGCACCCCAGCTGCCACACCTACGATGATCATTACCAGAGGGTCTAAGGCCGCTGTCGGCACGCTGCGCGAGGTCACTGCGTGAGGAAGGGCAAGGCGAAGACAACTCATTCACACTTTAAAATGCAGAGAACCATGAAGTAGCGATAGGCACTTCTCTGTGGATTGCAGTTCTGTTGAGTCGGCCTGTTTCAGACATACCACAAGGTGGCAGCAGTGCTACACATGTTAATTAGACATCACATGCTCTGTTTTATTTCCCGCTCCTGGTCTCAATCTAAAGTTTCTAGAGAGAGGCGATGTTCTTGGTGTTACTATTAAACTATACATAGAGCTACAGTCCTACTCCCTTACAATTGGTGGATAGGGGCTCAACTTTGCCCATTATGATTTTTATATATATAAATCATTATTTTATTGTTTCTCTTGGTGTGTATGTTAATTATTTATATCAAAGTGCCACTCACCTTTCACTTGGACATTATGATCCATTTTCCCAATCCCGTTGCTGGCTACACATTCATAACGTCCAGAGTCATTTTGTCTGAGGGCTCGGCCAAACATAAGCCTCGGTCCGTCCACGGCCAGGCCCTCTGGGAGGGGCTTACCATCCCTGCAGGAGACACATACAGGGGGTTAAGGCACAGAGAAAACAGAATGGCCACAATAATACTGAGATACTCAGCAAAGCACTTATGTATCCTACTCAACACTAATAGAATATAGACTACTTGGTGACCCCCAAGTGAGCCCAGTGGTAGGGGTGACCCCCAAGTGAGCCCAGTGGTAGGGGTGACCCCCAAGTGAGCCCAGTGGTAGGGGTGACCCCCAAGTGAGCCCAGTGGTAGGGGTGAGCCCAGTGGTAGGGGTGACCCCCAAGTGAGCCCAGTGGTAGGGGTGACCCCCAAGTGAGCCCAGTGGTAGGGGTGACCCCCAAGTGAGCCCAGTGGTAGGGGTGACCCCCAAGTTAGTCAACATACTACACTCCTCAAAAAAAAAAGATTACAATTTAATGAGGGAACAATCATCACAGAATAATACCAAGTCCAACTTCAGCATCACCGTTTGGCAGTGGGTCAGTGATGGTCTGGGGAGGCACATCCTTGGAGGCTCACACAGAACCCCAAGGATGTGCCTTGGTAAGTTTTGCAGAGCAGTGGTTCTCTGACGTTTTCCTGTGTATTCACTCTGGTGGGAGTCAGATTCTGGTGCGAGTCATAGATTTGAACACCTGACGTTATTCACCTCGGAAACAGTAATTGAAGAATTTCAAATACTTCTTCCACCATGCTGATTATGTTAGACAACATGTTCAATGAAGGCATGTAACGGTGGTGGTGCCGAATAACTATGCATAAATAGAGCTATTTATGCAGGCAATTCAGCAAGTTTCAGAACATTTCCTTGCAACTGTATGGCAAAAAGACCTTAAAACAAACAAATGAAGTATGTGAGCCATGACCCAAACAGCTTCTGGTTATCTACTACTGCTAGGTCTGTACTGCAGCAATCTTCAATTGTGTCTTTTTGTCTTAAATCTCATCTAAGCAAATGAAAGACATCTGCAGACCGAGTCGACCAGCCAAATATATATATATAAACATCCTGACTATCCTGTTCAACTAGTGGTTTGCACATTGCTATGTAGCCGTTTCCCTTTCATTATCATTCATTTAGAAGTCTTCCAAGACATTTGCGACGGCAGAGCTCGCCAGTGGTCTCCTTTTTAAAGATGTTCCAGTCTGTTGTTTCTACGTAGTGTTGAGCCTACAGCTTTCATATGGCGTTGTGCTATTAGCCTACATTTCTGATTTGGCGTTGTGCAATCAGCCTACATAGCATTGTGCCATGTTTTGTACTGCATGTGGATTCACCAACTGTTTTTTTGATAGTTTGATAGCCACGAGCGACTGTTTGTGTCATGTGAAGATTCGTGGCACCCCCATAGCATTGCCCGATCAAGGCCCTACTTTTTCGCAAAGTCCCGGCAGGCAGTAATTGAAAGCGATACGAGCCGTCTGAAACACATCAATGACATTCCCAATCTTACCACATTGATCAGCAAGTATTTACCAGAATCCTTATGCCAGGACGGAATGCGCTCTTGCCTTCTACCTCGTTTGTAGCTTACAAGTGCACAAGCACCCACAACGAGATGCTAGTGTGAGATCAACCACGGCAGCCATAAATCAATTACTGACCCCCGAACTGGGACGATGTGGGCCATTGCCCCCCCCCCCCCCCCCCCATTGTCCCCCTGGGCTGATCCACAAGGACTCACAACGAAACTTACTACAATGCTTTACTGCTGCACCAGATACAAATGAAAAACTGCTCCACTAATTAGAGGGCACTACATTGGGTTCAGATTTTGTATAACCGAACATTTTAGCAGTGCACACTTGACGGTCAATAGAACACGCACTTCCAGAATAGGAGGTTTCTCCCCTTTAATTGCTGTTTCTATTGATCTGAATAGACAATACCACTTGGCTTGGGATTTCAGCGTACAGAGTCAACATAAATGAGAGCCAGTTTCAGATTCCACAAGGAGCTCGGTCCATGGAGTGGGCTCAAGTTGCCTTAGTTTCACTCTGCAAAGCGGGGCTGACATTTTAAGGCTTACCCCAACAAGGGGCATCTCACATTTCTGTTTCTACTCGGTCAGCCCCCCCTGCCAAACCAATCCTTCATAATGAAAACCATACCAACATCACCTTTGTCCCTGAATGTCTGACAATAATCCAACTGATAGGAAAATCCTCTAATCAAGAAGCCAAGATCCAGTTTATTAGTGTTTCAGCCGTTTACTGGTGAAACACTATTTTTGTTATTTCTTTCCGTTAGTTATTATTTTCATAAAAATGCATTGTGGTTGTGGAAAAATGTTTGTTTTACAATCATGTGATACTTTGTCAAACATACTTTAAATGTATATAGAGCATCTCTTCTTCAATTATATCTTAACTTCAAAAACTGACTCATGGATTTTTTGCATACTGCAACAGTGATTACTTAATTGTGTGTGTTCTATCATTATTGCTCGGAGAAGTATCTTTAATTACGTGCAGACCCTGTGTTTTACAGTGTATTAGTGATATTTAAAGCGAGGCACTATGATTAAGTGCTTAAGAGGAGTCTCCAGCTCTTCCTCTTGGCTCCCTCCCTCCTAGGTCTCCCTCCCTCCTGTGAAAATGGCTGCCTCCCAATCAAAGTTCTCTGTAACTTGACACCTTCCCCCTATTGAATGGAACAAAGAGATCAGGGCACCCAGACTCTGGCTGACAGTCTTCTATCCAGCCAGTGTTTTCTTTCCTGCTAGAATTTGAGCAGCACATTTTATAATATCAGGTGTTACATCAGTCCAAGTATGCAGAGACGGAAACAGCCCGTAAATACCTGGTCCAGATGAAGCTCTGTGGTTTGGGGTTTCCACTAGTCTCACACTTGAGTTCAGCTCCCTTTAGTCCAACGTACCAGTTTCCATCGTAGCCAGTGACGGCAGCATCCGGGGGAACTGTTAACACAAACCACGTCACTTGAATCAAGGCCACACGGTTACCATTATTCCACGGTAACAGCGGAAGGTCAACTCACATTGCACCTCCAGGCGGTTGACAATTCTGCGAGGTTGTGGCAGAGCAGGGTGCCACACCAGGCAGTCCAGCCGCATGCCGTTCATACTCCTCAGGGGGTGCAGGGAGAAATGGGTGGACACCACCCCACCAGCCGAGCTGCGGTTCTGGACCTGGCCAGTGAGGTCGGTGTCCCAGGTCAGGGAGGGTGGAGGTTGGCCCACGGAGCGGCAGGAGGCGACGACCCGCAAGGACTGGCCCTCCTCAAGAACCACTGGGTCCAGAGAGGAGATGGGCACGGCTTGGCAGGCAGGGACACAGATGGGCAGAGTAAAGAGGAGGCACGGGATTCTGGGCTCTGCACGTCAGTTTGGTCAAAGTCACATCCGAGCTTCCTCAGTAAAAAGGACGGAGCTTAAAATAGTATTGTGATATACAACTGTAGTGAAAAGGGGGGAAAAAAGTGGTTAAAATGTCTTACTCCACACAATGAGTGACAGCTGCCTCTCGAAGTTCCCATTGGGGAATGTGCTGATCTTACAGGTGTACTTCCCTTGATCCGACTCCTCAGTGGTCAGGATGAGCAGGGCAGAGTTCACGGTGGGGCTCTGGCTTTCAAAGCTAACTCTTCCAGAGTACCGCCCAGCATCTGACAGCCAAACAGACAGACACCGGGACAAGGTTATCCCTGGGAAACGGTAGTTACAGAACGACAAGCCAAACAGACAGACACCGGGACAAGGTTATCCCTGGGAAACGGTAGTTACAGAACGACAAGCCAAACAGACAGACACCGGGACAAGGTTATCCCTGGGAAACGGTGGTTACAGAACGACAAGCCAAACAGACAGAC
>JACXGK010001595.1:30396-59904 GCA_016801125.1 Novumbra hubbsi | reverse complement strand
GTTGTTCGGTGCGTTGTTCGTGCCGGCCGTCCGCCGCTGGCTTGTTGAGGACGTTTGTTATTGTGACGCACTGAACCTGAGTCATGCTATTGGGAGGCTGGTAAAAGGAACTGGGCCGCTTTTAGGCCGTGTGGCGGAAGTTTGTCACGTTCCACCTGATACGACCTGAGGTGTGAACGGTCTAAAGCCGTCCTATGTCGTGGCCATGAAGATTCTGACGTTTGAATTAGCACCCCTTTGGTTTTATCGGAGAAGCCTTGTAACAATCCCCGATAGTCTCACCGTGTTTATTCCGTTTGCATAACACGGCGTTCAATAAAGACGGAGAGAGGAGACACCTCTGAGAAGAAGCAAATGTGCGCTTACAGTGAATTAACGAGCAATCAATGAGCTGTAATCTGAGTGGGAGCGGATGGCGCTCTGCGGTCCAGACTCAAGTGGTGTGAGGCTCTCTGCGGACACAACCCCGGCACAATGGCACTTCACCCAGCCACTTCTTCTCTCCAACACCCCGCTTGTGTCCCCAATGCCGCTCTATAAGTCATGCACGGTGCACTAAATAGTGACTACGGTGATGATGGGTCCACGTGCCTGTGTGCTACGCGGGGAGGAGGGCGCCATTTGGGGCACGGGCCTCTCTCCTAGCGCGCTACATCAGCGTCGACACAGCTGTCAATAATGGATCAGCAGCAGACAATTAAACATTGTGAATACACGCATCGTGTCCCGGGCTCCAATCTGTTCCGCTTCGCCGGGCCGCCCCCCGGGCCATCTAAGCCAGCCCCCACGACGGATTTATGATGATTGGGCCAGTCGGAAATGGACACACTCCCGCGGCTAGAAGACGGAACGAAGGCAGCGAAGCGCTTTGGACATGGTGTTCACCAAACCCGTAATAGTTTCCTGGAACGGTCCCAAAGAAACTTCAGGGTAGGTTGTCGTCAGCGTAGGTTGTCGTCAGGGTAGGTTGTCGTCAGGGTAGGTTGTCGTCAGGGTAGGTTGTCGTCAGGGTAGGTTGTCGTCAGGGTAGGTTGTCGTCAGCGTAGGTTGTCGTCAGCGTAGGTTGTCGTCAGGGTAGGTTGTCGTCAGGGTAGGTTGTCGTCAGGGTAGGTTGTCGTCAGGGTAGGTTGTCGTCAGGGTAGGTTGTCGTCAGAGGAGGCGCGGTTACATGCTTCTGGGCGGGCATTTGGGAGTTGGCGGGTCAACTGGGGGGCAATTTATTTTTGTCTTCCCTTTTCTACCTCTCACACATCGTCGCGAATGGCCAATAGCCAATGGAAAGCTTGTAAAACCCCCCCGCCCTCTTCTCTTTCAGGTGGCCAATCAGGTTGTGCAGGCCCTGCTCACTCAGAAGGTAGGACTGTGGTTTCTATGGCAACCACGTTAAACACCGTTCTCGACGGTCAGTCAAGAACTAGGCCGTGTGGATCCGGGACGCTCATTGTCTGGTGTCTGTGGTCAATCAGATATTAGAGTCGGAATCAGCTCTTATGGCCCAGTAGGTGAACCCATACTAGGAATTGGCCAAAGCACAATTATCCCAAAAAAAGAATTACTTTGGACTGTTCGTACTCTGTTTGTAACAGCAAATTGACATGTCATAGTCGCGTTTTGGTATCTATTATAACATAACCTTGTTTAATCAGGTGGGCTGCCTTCTTTGAGTTGGAAGTCAAAGTTATGAAGCCCTTCTTATAGGTCTGCAACATTTACGGACTTGGTGCAGATTTGCAACGGTTTCTCCCATGTTGTAAACGGGTCTCTCTCTGTTGTCCACCAGGACCTAAGAGAAGAGTGTCTGAAGCTGCGGACTAGGGTGTTCGACCTGGAGCAACAGAACCGCACCATGAATGTCCTCTTCCAGCAGAGGGTCCGACCCGCATCAGACCTGCTGCTGCAGGTAGGGACAAGTCCACTCACCTGTTCCCAGAACCATACAGAACAACAACCCACCACGCCTCAGGGCTGCCCAATCTATGAAATGTGAACTATTAGCGCAAAACATTAGCATGGAGCTATTTCTGAATGCAGCGCTGTGAAGGGCGAGGCTACTGTTGAAATAGCGTCTGTGTCTTCGCTTCCGTCTATCTTCTGAAAAGTGCGGCTATCGGAATCCTCCATCTATTTTTTTTTTCCTGTGATGTGGCGATGTGATCCTGTGTCCAGGGTCTGTAACATCATCATCACTAAAAGACGGTGTGCTCATGAACCAACCTGCCTCCACGGGCCTCCGGGGCACAGACAAGATCATTTAAGAGAGTACCCAGCCTCGCCTCATCCATCCTGGGCTCTCTCGGGGGACAGCAGAGCGCTCAACCAAATTACCTCTAGTGCACCAGACCCTGGGGTTACACAGAAACACACACACATATATATAATTCCACTATCATGGAATATATATATATAGTACCAATCAAAAGTTTGGACACACTTACCCATTCACTTGGAACCAAACTTTTGACTGGTACTGTGTGTGTGTATATATATATCTATATATATATATATATGGAGAGAGAGAGAGAGAGATTGACATTGATGTCTATTGCACACTAATAACGGCATGGATCTTCTTTGAATCCCATTCAGCTCTGGTTGCCTTCATTCTTCTCAGAATGTTGGTTCCAGGCTTCCAGACTCACTGACTGACACAATGTAGATATTAGGAGAAAGGGGATGCGTAAGGTTCCTTCTGAGAGTGGATGTCTGAAGGGGAACTAGTTAGGACACAGTCCAATGGAAAACAAGGCAGGCTGCTTTTAAACAGGTAGAGCAGTTCTGATATCGACAAATCAGATCAGGCCTAGATGAGTCAGGAAGGATAAGGAGAACTGAGTCCGGGAAACTCATTCATGTTGTTGACATACACGATCAATCAATTTAGTTGTTTAGCAGCAGGACCTGTCAGACTCCAAAATGGCACCCTATTCCCTATAGGTTTAACCAGGGCCCATAGTGCTTTCGCTTACAGTAGTGCACTTCACTAAGTAGGGAATATGGGCATTTGGAACTCAGACTTTTTGAGCATGAATCCATACGTTTAAGATGTGTAGCAATACATTTTTGCAGGGTTGCGAATAGTAAACTGTATTGTGAAACAACGTTGAAATTTGAAATATTTACGTCTTTTCAAGCCAATCTATACATTTTATGGCATTTAATGCTTTGTTGGACAGTAGAGACTGTGGAAAGTAAGAGTAGAGAGTATGTTGTCATGTTTAACCCAGGCTGCAGCGGTACTGGCCACCTAGAGGCAATGGCTTAAATCGCGGAGCCTCTCTTGCCCAACAAAATGGATTGACACTAAAGGTTGACTGCTCAATAAAACATTATAGGATACTGTTTTGTATTTCACATGAAAAATCCTCAAAGTTGTACATTTTATTAAAAAGCTTCCATGGTTATAGTTGTGTCAATATGTTTCAAGATTTAAACCTTGTTTCTGGGTTTAATTTCTTTACAATGGCTAGTTGGGGAAATGACACGCGATTCTCTAAAGACTATGTAATTGAGTCAATTAAAATATATAGGTAGAAAAATACTTATTTCCCTGCTACTTGTTTTATATTTTTTCCTCTGAGAAATATATTTTTCTTTTTGCTGAATGTCACCATGTTCTTGTAACCTCCTGGTATTTTCAAATTGAGTCAATGCCATGACCAAGAGAGTAGCAGAAGTTTACAATAATTATTAGTCGCGTTCAGTCGGTGAGTGTCAGCTGTTTTTAATGGCCGGATGGCTGTTTAATGTTTAATGGGATTTTGTAATGAAATGTGTTGTTGACCCCAGGGCCATCTTATATGTCTCTGATAACTAATCACTTATCCTTATTTAGGCTATAATTAAGAATAATAGGAATTTTCTTCACTCGCGGTCGTTTAACATACACTGGCATTCACACAGGTTCAACGAAAACTTCTGGTTCTGTTGTAATACATTCCGTTTGCAACAGAACCAACAGAATAAACACACCCCAGGTGTTTAGATGAGGTACGTTCGCAGCAAATAATAATTCCCTGTCAAACGTCTGCTTCCACTTTATGCAGCCTAATCAAAAGTGACAGGCAGATGGCAAATGAGTTGTCAATTATGCAATAAAAGTAGGTCCAGGTTGCCGTGGAAACTTCCCAGATCCTTCAGGCAGGACATAGTAGCTGTGCAGTACAGATTTAATCATATCTTTGCCTTATTAATTTTGATTGGCTTTTGCAATATTGCTCTCCAAGTGTTGCCGTTCCTTGACTTTTAATGACTAGAGCCTGTATATCATTCAAATTCTGGTCCATATCTCGGTGTGGTGTTGGAGGCATGTTTTCAACCAACCTTGTGACATGTTACCTGTATCTTCTGGCTAAGGATAGCCATGACTGGAGTGCAGGCCAGCGTATCGTAGATCAGGTGTCAGGAGGTGACAGAGAAGGTGAGGTCCCTTCGTCCTTGGCTAGGTCCTAATTCCACAATGTCAGGTACAGTGAGACTAAAGTACCGTGACGCTTGGCTAGCCCTGCCAGTTACAATGACGCTAGCCCTGTCAGGGACAGTGACGCTAGGCTAGCCCTGTCAGTTACAATGACGCTAGGCTAGCCCTGTCAGGTACAGTGACGCTAGGCTAGCCCTGTCAGATACAGTGACGCTAGGCTAGCCCTGTCAGGTAACAGTGACGCTAGGCTAGCCCTGTAAGGAAGAGTGAGGCTGACCCTGTCTGATACAGTGATACTAGGCAAGCCTTTTCAGAAACAGTGAGGCTATGCTAGAACTGTCAGGTACAGTGAGGCTATGCTAGAATTGTCAGGCTAGCTCTGAGAGACACAAAAGATAAGGGAGCTGCCCCCCTCTCCCCTCCCGCACCTCTCACCCACCCCATCGGTGGCCTTGTGACACTATTGACTGAATCATTGATGAGTGTGCTGAAGAGGTGTAATCCTGCACCCCATGATAAGATCAGGCCCCCCTTTTCTTCTCCCGACACTCTACCACTCCTATCCCCCGGTGTGAACAGCCCATGAGAATGATATGTCTTCAGAGGGAAATGTATTCCTGGGTTTCATGACGGGAAAGGCACCACCTGGCATGGAAAAGTCTGCTGAAAAAAACTGTATGGACAGAACAAGTGGCTTGTCCGGTTATGCATTGTACAGGAATTCCTTATTTATGTGATAACATCGTTAAATAGTAGTTAATGACGAGGAAATTGGTATTCTAGGGGGAAACAGTGTTACGGTATGTCAATTCTGCTAGTTTAATTTAGTTTAATAGCTACGAAACTGTAATAGGATATTTTTCTTTCTTTACCAGAACATTTTCATCACCTTTTTATATAACAACTGTCAGTTTCCTTTAAATAGTTGTGTTGTAATTTTTTTGCCCTTTACAAGATAATTAACCTATATAGCATCAACTGTAAATCAACTGTGCACCTGATCTAAAAAAAAAACTATTCGTCTCAACATGTTGTGTACTCTAAAATTACCATTTTACTTGGTTTTAACAGCTCTGTCACATTTCCGAGGTAATTATTTCCTCTGTGTTTTATAATTTAACTCAAGAACACGAGGATAATGATTCTGCCGTCCCTCCAAATCCACATCGATCGCGACCACTCTGGACCAAATTGACTCCAGCCAAGTTATAGAAGACGGAGTGGGCACCCAGATGCCCTCGAAGGCTCTGAATTTCCCGAAATAGTAAAACCAGCCTATCTGTTGCGGGGGTATTGATGGCTGCCTGTCTCGGTTTCAAATCCATGAGAGGCCCTTATCAGGACTTCAGGTCAGGGAGTGCCGTTACATTGGTGACCGAATTCATCTGGCTGTCTGTGCCCAGCCCCCCCTCCCCAGGGCCCTGCCAGCACAATAATGGGCTGTACAGTATCAGAAAGCCTGACGACATGGAATGTGGGTCGGTTTCAAAACGCACAGGTCATTCGCCAAAGTTAGTGTAATTGCCGGCTGTTTGTTGTAACTAACTTTTTTCCATTTATATGTGCCCATGAAAGTATTTGTAAAATGTCTTCACGTTAACTGACATGTTTTGAATCAAGAAACAATAGTAATGGCACTGTCATAAGTGTTTTGTCAGGCTTTTACCCGTATCCACTTTGTGTGGCACAATGCTATGATCACAGGGCAATCGGACACGGCAACTATCTGTTGCCGGAGCACTTGGTCGAAAAACTAATTGCAAGCTGGTAAAATGAAGGAAGATACCACAGCCTACTCATTAGCCTACCAATGCACTGCCATACTTGTTTGTACAATGTGGCAATTGTAAACCATTTACAATTTGTGTGTAATTATTACACATTCTCATAAGCCTGGTGATCATTGTTCTAGCGGGCAGTCAGTCTTTGCCCTCCTGGGCCTGGGTCTTCTTCCTGGCCCCTGGTGATCACTCTAATGGCCCCTGGATTAGTAACATAAGTGATGGCCTTTACGGGCAAGTTCATAACCTGGGTGTTGGGTGGTGTCCATATCTGTGACGTCAAGTCCTGTCCAAGTCCATCCAATACAAGGTATTGTTCCATCAAATTGTTGCTATGCATCAGGCAGCTAACATAAGGGACAGGTAAAATCATTGATCTAGGTGTGTAACATTACTTATGTTCACAACATCACGTAGGCTATAGCCCGGGTCTAAAGGTATCTTTTTTGCCGGCCCCGGCTAGTTTTCTGCGGTGACTATTGATCTTCTGACTGGAGTCTATGAAGATTCTTAGCAGAATATCAAACTTGCTGTTGTTCTTTACCAGAGGCTGATGGCCGGGATTATGAGGACCAATGTCGTTATCTTCTCTATCCTCTATAAACGCGGTCTGCTAGCTAACGGAATATGACAGGTTTCGTCTTCCTAAGGTAGTGGAGTGCGTCTTCTAGGAATGCTCCTTTCCACCCCTCGGGAGAAGAACAATAGCGCATCGTCGGGTTTTGCGGGGAGGCTTGTTAGCTTGAAGCTTCCGCAGGACCCCAGGGTTCGACTGGTGTGTGGACCACTAGCGCGGAGACTCCCTACTGATTTTATGTTGAGCTCGTTGTCTGTCTCTCCACTGGATCGGTGGACTCCTGCAGTGAGCCTGTGTGTCCATGCTAAAGGCTATTTTTAGAAGGTCACCCCTCATTACTGTGGCTGTTCCCCCCGCGCCTGGTTGTGAGTGCTGCCTTTACACAGACACCGTAGCCAACTCGCGTAGGTGTCTGTTTGGCAGGTGCATTCATTAACCGTTTCCTCGTTTAACACCTGTCTATTTTAGATGAAAAACCGCCCACCTAGTTTAAAGTAGCAATGTGTAGAATGTTTAGTCAACGTACCCGGTGGACCAACCCAACTCTCCCTACTTCCCACCTACGTTCGTTTTTTACAGTAACTGTTGGTTGACGGGCTTCAAAAGCATGTTAAAACAATATTTGTGGGATGTGCTAACGATATTTTTGTGATTATTTAGATTGTCATTTCCTGCACTTAGTGCTTGTTTTTGCACATTAACAGTTTTGTGAAACTGCAGATATGTGTATTATGTCTGATATAACAATGCAATTTATTTGATTTCCCAAGCTACCCACTAATATACTGCACTCTCCTAAATGAATGTACCATTTGGTAATGATTAAACAAAATTGTTAATTGTTGTTTATTAGCCTAATATTTAATGCAAAGTATGAGAGAAATCTATCCTAAAATTGGGAGGGGATATCCGAAATGGAAAACAAGTGCCGCAACATTTTGAACCCCTTCATTTATTACTTCGTACACCCTCCCGTTGCGCAGACGACAGCTTTAAGTCTTCGAAAATGTTTACGAGGTTTGACAACACATAGCAGAAACAAAAGTGAAGACACCATTTGCTACGTAGAATCTCTCAAGTCCCTGCTTGAGGACTCTCTTCATCAGCTCACTGAGCATTCCCAGTGGAATTTAGTTTAGACTGGGGTGGTCGTTAGAAACGGCTGCCGCTGTGGTCAGCGAGACATTTTTGTGTGGATATGGAGGTATGCATTGGATCATAATCCTGCTGGAAGAGCCAACAAACACGCCTGTTAATGGAAGCAGAGGGATCTTGGTCAAAAATCTTGTGCTACTTGACAGAGTCCATGTTGCCATGAATCCTAACAAGGTTCCTGGGGCCTTTGGAAGCCAAACAGCCCACAAGATTATATATCCAGCACCATACTTCGCATTGCTCTTTTTAAGCCAAACACACCTCCGGTGTTTGTGGCCAAAGAGCAAAGCTTGTGTCTCATCTTACCGTAGAACCCAGTTCCGATCAAAGGTTCAATAACACATAACAAAGTCCAGAGACTAATTTCTTAGATTAGCGTTTTTTGGAAAGTTGTCTATTTGTAGTTAGGGGGAATTAGTGGCCCCGGTTTAACCAAATTCTTCCATTGTCCAACTGAGTAGACAAACATTATCCGATTTGTCTGTCGTTAGCACATATAAACTCTGCTGTCGGCTACATCGACTATTTATCATGGCAAAATGTTACATTGGAAATTCCCATGGGAACTGCCGGTAACACGAAGGACGGTGATAGATGATGTGAATCTATGGCCTTGGTCAAGGGAGAGATGAGGTGTGAATGAAACTGCTGTTAAACTATCTCGTCCTCTCCCGGTCCTGTGTGCTTTATGTGCCGGACGGCATCTGTGTAGTAGGATCAAGACAACACGAGGTAGAAAATAGCTGTTCTATTCTTGAGCCAAGAAAGATATTAGGTGCTACATGCTGTAGATGAATTGATGCACGTGAAGTAGCAGCACGGGCTCTCTGTGATGCCGTTCCTGTGATGCAGAATGTTTAAGCATCACAGGAACGCTGCTTCCTGGTGGGGTTGATGATAATAATAACATTGAGAGATGCAGTATCTTCTGTGTTTCCCACTAAGGATGTATTGGATGTATTGAGAGTTTTATCCAGATGTATTGAGTGTTTGTCCAGAAAATAACAATTGCCATTATATATATATATATATATATACATGTATTCATATGTGTGCATGAATGTGTAAGACACTGAAGGAAGGCCTTAGCTAGACTAAAGCTCCCACTGTAAGCTGACTGCAGTAGCAGCGTTGGGAAATGGCTCTGACAGTAATTCTCATTCAGGCAGAATGGGAAAGTAAACACAGTGTACAGTAATCTGGAAATTGTGTTTCATTATCGAGTTGGAGAAATGAAAATAGATATGAGAGCGCGGCAGAAAATACACTCCCTAAATGAGCATTAAAGTAGCCCTCATAGGGGGAGGGGGGGGGCTTCATAAATCCAGTGTTTTGTTACAGCACATTTTGCCGATCGGAGCATTGGGAGCAGGGAGGTAATTAGGTTGGAGGATTAATATGTGGAAATGTATTTAGTTTGGTATTCTTCCCCTGTGCACGGAAACCAAAGAAAACAATGTGGATGGAAAAAAGATGTTTGAATATGAATTTAAAAAATCAAAGGGATCCCTTGCTCCCTGATGCAATTATTTCACATTCACATTCCTCATTCGTAACAGATGACATTAATGACATTGAGTTGTATGGAAGAGTGCCCTGCTTAGGATCGCGCGTTGGTTGGGGTTGCTTTCTAACCCTGGGAAAGTCCTGCTTAACCAAAGGGGTCATCTTTTTTAGATCAGATCAAGTGTGAATTGAGTTGTTGGTCTTGTCATCACAATTATACATCTTTGTACAAAAGAAAATCTATGGTATGTTAAATGGACCACGGTAAAAGTTTTACTGAAATGCTCAATATCCTGCGATATAACATTGGTTTTAAGTGCCATATTATTCTGTGTAGTTGACAGTGTTAATTGTTTCAAAACATTCTGTATGTCAACGACATATGCAGTTGACTAATGTTGCAGTTGCCGTCTTGGTCCTTTCAGAAACTTCACTCTCGGATAATGGACCTGTCTACTGCCGAACTCCTCCTAGAGCCAGAGAGAAGCAAAAGCTTTCTCCTATCCCGGAACACAGACTGCCCGCCTCATGTAAGATAAATAAAAGACGAACAAATGATATGTTCTCTTTCCACCCGCCTCACTCATATGTGCTTTTCCCACGTATCGTGACTGATGTATGACTCGAAAATCCGATAGGAATAAAATACCAGACCTAACTATTTGGGGATTTGATATGCTGTTCTCCCAAGTATCACTTGGCTCTAAAAGGCATAAATCCTTGTCATATTACCAGAAGACCATCGATTGAGGCTCGTCTTCTGTAAGAATGGATCCATGGGACAATGTAGTACATTAGTCATCTTATATATTATGCATTAAGGTCTTAAAATGAATTCATTTGCTTTGGTCTTGTGTCCTTTTACTCTTCGGGAATTCAACCTGAAGCAGGTTCATGTAAAGTAGAAACTGAACTTGAAATGGTGTGAAAATGTTGCTAATTATTTTTGAAGTTTGGAAATGTGTGTTTGCAACAAGTTCATTCTTTTGGAAAATGTAGACACTCAAATTTGATATATTTACAGATCTGTAACATCAGATAATATTCCAATTAGTTAGCTTCCTGTTATCTCTCGGACCTAACATTTGATTCTCAATCAACATTTGTTTGGACGGACATAGTGAAGTGAGATTGATGCAGAAAACATCTGTTGCAAGAGATTGCATTTGAAAGTATGATGGATCATTTGTTTCTCACTGGTTAGTTACAGAATCAAAGGAGAGGCTACTGTGACACTTGAAAAGAATACTGAAAACACATGTAAAATCTGCTAAATGTGAACATGTGAAATACATCAGTGACCCGATATTGCCCAGTCGCCCATTCCCTGTCTTAGCCTGACCCTCTGACATTATTACCGTCTCACATGACCATGTGAAACAACCTTTCTTTGACTCGCAACAACCCTTTGGCCCCTGTTCCCTCTCTGGCAACTAACCTCCCAGATGTGGCCACATCTCTCAGGGCCTTTGGCGTTTTTACGGGGAGGGCCCCTAACCAAAGCAGATCTCCTCCCCTGGTAAACCCTAAGAGGATGTGAAAAGACTTTTGATAGGTGGTGTTAGCAATAGCAAAGCATCACATCAACAGGCAAATAGCACAAAGTAAATGGGGGAAACTTTTATTAACAGTGTTTCTCCTTCAAACCGCTACTGGGGAACCCGCCCAAAACCCAATATTCAAATTTTTGCGACCCTTAAATCACGACCAACTGTGTTTTTGGAATCGGTTTTGCAGGACGTCCAGCTGAATGGGAAGACAGCCGGGCTCCCTCTGGCCAAGTGTCTGAGCCAGCTGAGTTTGACGGTGCCCATCTCGATCTACCAACGCAGCAGCTGCAGCAGCAGTGAGATGTCCCTGTCCAGTACCTGTAGCGAATACTCCAGTGGCTCCCACACCTGGAACGACAGACGCTCCTGTGGCAGAATGGTAGGGTGACAGACAGAAAAACAGACCTCAGGAGTAGTCCTTACACTTTTGGTGAAGCATTCTGTCGCTGCAAATTCTTCTGTTTTTCACACACCCAGGATGTATTTGCTATGTGCATGTTATTAGTTCAGCCTCAATTTACTGTCAGGAACCAACGACGTCATACAATTATCGACAATTCTGATGTGCTCTGAGTGGATTTTATAAAAATATGTGTGTCAAATATTTTGATTTAGTCATACCCCAAAGGGTAAAGTATGTCCATCTGAAGGTAGACTATATAAAAATAGTCAGAAATTGTAACTGAAGACCTAATGGCTTGTCAAAGCAATCATCTGACCCATCAGCTAATTCTGCTGTAGTTACCCAGAGAGCCTCACAGTCCTAGTTCCTCTGTACACATGCTTCAACATCCTCATGTTCATTCAGGCGATCAAAGCTGCACAGCTCAATTTAGCTTCATTGTCTAAGGTCCCTATGTCTGTCCTCTTCCTGCAGTCCTCTCTGACGTGGGAGAAGGGGCTAAGCCTGGGTTCGTCCGCCCCGGGGAACATATGTGCCCCTCTGGAAGAGCAACTCCCCACAAGGAGAAAAGAGAGCCACATCCTGGAAGGCCTTCGGAAGCTCCAGCGGAGAAAACCTAGATACTCGTCATCCTCCCGTGTCTCGTCTGAAAAGGACTGTATGAACTCTAACGAGGGCATCTACTCTCTCGGGATTAAGTCTGGGAGTAAGGGGATCTCCAAGCCCACATATCTGGGAAGGAGAACTCTCTCGGGGGCCGTCAAGAAGTTTGTGTATGACTCTGATGATGCCGACGATGAGGCGCCGATCACAGTAGACTGCAGACGAGACTCTAGTGTCCCTAGTAAGGACGGGGGCTGGATGTATTTCAAAAAGCTGTCACACAGCGTCTCGGACAGTCTGTGTAGCTGGGATGGGCTGCAGGACAGCGGGATAGCAGGAGACAGTAACTGCAGCATGGCCACAACGCACCCCTCTGGCTATAACTCCAAGGAGAGACCCGAAAAGCTCATGAGCTTCATTAAAAGCTTCCTATCCGGAGGGCGCACCTCGGCTGTTCTAAACCCCTCCCTGTTGCATTTTGACGTCAGTCCCACGGAGCCTGAATGCCCCCTCCACCTCTCCGACACGGACCCCGAGGATCTGCGCTCTGAGAACAGCAACCAATGGCCACCTGGTAGGAGGCAAGCTGAGCAGCTGGAGAAGAAGGACATCAAGAGGCTTTCAAGAGATGACAAGCTGTTTCGCCTACAGTGCTTGAGAAGGGACCCTGTCCGTACCCAGTCAGCTGACGGAAGGCCTAGGACCTTTAGCATGATTAAAGAGCAGGCAGGGTCCAAAACTCAGTCAGAGGAGAGTATAATGGCTATTTTCGATGCCGACGGTCGGCCGATTGAACTCAGTCTACCAGAGTCTTTGGTTGGTGCTAAATCTTTGAAAGGCATTCCTGGGATGAAGGAGAATGGGGTTTCCGAGTATGCAAAACTGGGATCTCACGATAAGACTATTCATATGGAAGTAGGAAAAAATGCAAGGAACTACACTGTGCTAGAATCCCCCGAAAAGCCATCTGAAAGTCAGAAAACCTCCAGCAGCAGAACCAGCAGCAATAGCAGGGAGGGAAGCACAGAGAGGTTGCAAACCCACCTTACTCCAGAGAGACAATTGATGAAGCCACCTTCCAGTCTAATCAACAAAGGCCACTCGGTGCCTCCCATGAACAATGCTTCTCCCGGCCCCATAGCAAACAGATCAAAGATTCCCAGCAGCCGGGTAAAAGGATCCCCACTGAAAGTGTCTAAGGGCTGCATCACGGAAACCAGCAACAGTGGACCAAACTCAGGATCCACAACTCAGGGGTCAAAGTCGCCTTCCTCTCCTCCAGTCAAGATGTCCAGGTTCATCAAAGCTCCAGGCTGCACTACAAGCCCCAAGGCAGTGGCCAACAAGCTTCCCAGCAGGAATGATTGGACAAAGTGTTCCACATCTAATGTTCTATCCATCTCCCCACACCTTAGCGAAAGGCACCTGGAGCATGTGGACTATGGGGAACAGCCTACCAGAGACAGACACTGTGAAGCCAGCAACAAAACCCAACTCAGGTCTCCCTCTCCTCCCCCGCCTCCAGGTCGGACCACCTCATTACTTATCAGACCAAATTACGATGGGTCACCTCAAGCACTTAAACCAGGGGCTCAACCATCCGTATCTACCACTGCGAGGGGGCCACCTCCGAATTACCACCCCCCACCTGTACCAAATATGCACCATTCATTGCCACCGCCCCCATACAAGGGCCAAGATACCATAGACCTGGACGCTGGCTACGGTACTGCAGTTGCACCTCAGAAAACAGTGGTCCCAGCATTAAATCAGACCCCTTCTAAAGGCACTTCTAAACGGGTGCCCACAAAACTCTACCTCCCCTTGTCACCTTCAGGGCCAGATCACCTTGAGAACGGACCCAAAAGCTCAAAGAATGTCCCCCCGCCCTCGTATAACTCTCAACGGGGCTCTTTGCTTCAGAGCACATTCACAAGCAGGAAGGGATGTTCCAATGACAATGGGCATCCTATATCGTCGAAGACCTCCAGCAGTTCTCCTGTGACTCTGCATGGCCGCCCCGAGTGTCCAACCGAACCTCACAGTAATACGACTCTGCCACCACAGGCGGTAGAAAATGCACCAATCCCTGAAACAAGCACAAACAATTCTGCAGAGAAAGTGTCAAAGATGCGCCTTCCCATGGGATTTAGAGCTTTTGTAAAATCGCCCTCCTCGCCGCAGAAAGGCTCCCCCATGATACCAGGAAAGCAAGAGAAGGATCATATCAACTCTGTCTCGAAAGAGTGTGAGACTTCCAATGCTTTGGCCCCATGCGATAGTTCTCAGGCAGTGTGTAATCTTGAATCACTGTCCAAAATGGAAACTAAGGCTGAGGACCAATTGGATCCACAAACCCCTGAGTTGGTAGTGCAGGGGGAGGTTGGCGACAAGTCATGCCGCGACAGTAGACTATTCAAGAGGTCGATATCTGTCACTACCAAACCTCACTTGAAGCCCGCCCTCGGAATGAACGGAGCAAAAGCACGCAGCCAGAGTTTCAGTACCAACTACATGGAAAAACCCAACATCAATCTGTCAGACGGACATGTGAAGATTCGAACTGGAATCATCACTAATTCTGGAGAGAGGGGTAACTCGTTAACTAGACAGAGCTCTTTTGTTGATGGCTTACAGGTCAAAACAAGTAGCAAATCTGGGGACAATCTGGTCCGCTCCCCCACCAACAGGCTCAGCTTTTACGGAGGCATGACAAGCTCCACCAGCCACCCAGGCCTTCCAGAGAGATCCCCCGGATTGGTCTTGAGAGGGGACGTTTCACAGGGTGTTGCAAAAGGAGAAAACATCACAGTTCCACATCAGAAAGAAGTGCGTAGCTTACCCCTTGTCAACCGGATCGGCTTTAAGAACTCTCGAAATCCCAAAAAGGTTGCGTCCCATCCTCAGTTTGAGTCGACGGCCTCTCCTGATTTTCGCCCGGACACGACCACGTTAGGTGGAAAAGTGCTCAGCACCAGCAAACTGGACCGTACAAACAGCGTTAAAGCCCAGGCTAGCTGTTCCCAAGCAACGCTTGATGAGGCAGAGCAACCAGTTAGCCCCATCGTCTGCACCATTGAGGAGAAGGTCATGATGGGGATCGAGGAGAATATCCAGAAAGGTCAAGGTCATGAAAAGGTCACAGCGCCAGAGTTAAAGCAGAAGATTGCCCCGTCTCTATCCAACTGGTTTGGCCTGCGTAAAAGTAAGCTACCAGCCTCGAATGGTAAGAAATCTGACATCACCTCACCAAAAGGCAAAGAAGAGAAAAAAGACCTGAAGATCGGATCCGTGCTGGGAGGCAAACATTTGAAACCAGACAAAAAGAAGGACAAGAAGAAAAACGACAGCCCGCTCTATGAAAAGAGTCCAGAGCTAACACTATCAGAGAACAAACTGAGCTCCATCATGGACCATTGCAATATGCAAATGGGACAGATAGCGAATCAGATCCATTGTTCTACAGCCTACATTGGGAAAGACCAGCTAATGAAAGAACTTCTAGGCAGGTTGGTATAACAGTGATTGATGTAAAACCCTGATATGTCAAAGCCTATTTTTATACTTAGTCAGGTGAAACAATTCCCAAGCTAAGGGCAAATGAATCATAAGTAAGAACACTCATTGAATGTGGATATGAATGTGGATTTTAGTTTTAACACTCCTCCCAGTGTCTATCCTGCATTCCATTACCAGGTTTGCTACATTATGCAGGCATCTAAAGAGACAAAAATACTGCTAGACAACAGCAACGTCAGCTGTCTCTTTGAGTTATGGTTCTACTTGAGTGAGCATAAGCACTTTTTAGTCTGCCTGAGGTATCTCCACTGAAAGAGTACAACATTACCCTTACTCTCATAAATTGATATACTACCTCAAATCGCAGCTGACAGATTTTATCAAAGGTAGTTAGAGACATTTATCACTTAATGAGACTGGAGTCGTGGAGACCTGTACAAAGAGATTACTTCAGATGCTAAGGCAGTGGTGTAGCGTAAGTGTTGGCTGCATTGAGGCAGGGCAATGTAATTTATCAGCCAGGATCTCCTTCCATCTGCGCGGTTCATATGAAATGTGCTCGGCAAACAGACAGAAAAAGGATCAAATCATGTTTTCTATACAGGAGTGTGGGGAAGAGGGACTCCGCAGCCGAATCTTTCCCTGGCATCTCTATCCCCAAGAAGCACAGCGAAATGAGGGGCGGAATGGAGACCTGCACAGATACAGCTGTGAGTGAGCCAGTGGTGTAATGAAACTTTTGCTCGGCTTCTAGGATTTTCCACGGTTCTTGCCGGCTCTACCGTGCACCTCTCCCGTATCTGTCCGTCTCTCTCGATAACCTCGCCGTCTTATTACTGTTTCCTGTGACCTCAATATCCATTTCCTGCAGCCTCTCATGTTTGTCGGTATCTTGTAGGGTTGCGTGTATACACCCTAGATCATTTTCCCCTGCAATAACTACGCGGATCTGCGTCACGTTTGTCTGTACACAGCGGCAAATTTGTCCAACCTTACACACACCCTCGCACTCCAAGTTGAGGCATTTAATCTAGGAGATATGTTGCCAATGTTGGAACTGATCCACATACTAATCTTTGGACCGAACCGAGTGGTTTCTATAAGACTCTGTGGCTGCACTGACCCCATAGAAGGTATTCTTTGTTCTTTGTCAGGGCCTGAAAAAGCACGAGAAAGGAAGAGGAGAGAAGGAAAAGAGAGAGGGAGAGAGCAAGTGAGAGTCCAACTGCAATATGCAGGAAATTCAATCCGGCTGATGGGGAATTTTGATAGTGAAGAGGAGGCTCTTATCGCGGACACTCAATTTAACAAAGGCCCGTTTTATACTATCCTTGCAGGCTCGCTTCTATCTTCCCTCTATAGAAATACAACAAAAGCATAGTGCCTTTATAACCTGCTAACCCCTTTATACGTTTGAAGAACACTTTTTTGACATTACACTTGCTGTTAGCACATGTCTCTGTGTTAGATTACATTGCGGCATCCCTTTCTAGAACTACTTTTTCCTAAAAGAGTAGTTCTGTATTTGTTTCAAATTATCTTTATTGGAATGATAAAAAAAATCGTAATGAATTTAAAATGTAGAATGTTTTAAATTAGTATTTAAATTGGAACCCATTTGGCTGTTACATTTTTGTATCCTCCCAATTTAGGAATATTGTTCTACTATATTGACAAAATAAATAAAATGTGATTATAATACTAATTAGTGTTTTGTCACATTAAATGTATCAGTTAATATTCCAATGTAGATCATTGTGTGCATAATAAAATACTTTTATTTTCCTATTGGGAATTAAGTCTTGAAGAATTCAACCTTCTTTATTTTGAAGTCTAAGTAGACAAATGCTAATGAAAGTGGGATGACAATCTTGAAAATACAATTGGTCAACAATGTTCTGTGTATGGTAGCATATGTTAGGTCATCATAAATTGTTCTTTTGGGTGTCTGTGTATGTAAAAGTAATAACGCATTGTGCTTGTTCAGGGTTTATAAATCATATCAGATGTGTCCTTGAATTAGGGTCACATCAATAATGTCTGATCCCCAGGATCTGATCTGACTCCCGAGAGTGGTTCATGCATGGAGATGCAAACAACTCACTTCCAGCACGTGCATATGATAATACTCCTTTTAAATGTGTGAAAGTATCCCTTTTTCTATAGTACAATTCAGATGAACTTGTGTGTAATACTGCTTTATTTCTTTGCCGACATGACTGGAGGAGCCAAACATTATCTTGACCCTTACATTTTGCTCAAGCTCAATTTGTGTCACTGTGTCCCACCAGACCATCACATTGACACAGGAGATGAACCTGCGAGGGGAGAAAGAGGAGGTGCCCATTTCGGAGGCGACGTGTCCGGATCACATGATAGGTACGACTAATAACTTTAGCTGTGGACCCATTGTACCTCCTTCCGTCATCTGAAAACAATGTCAGTCCTAACACGCAACATTAAAATAGATGTTATTTTACGTAAGCATTTTTTTGTAGTCAACAGCAATACATCTCTAAGCTTTGCTCTCTGCATAATGTTTTTTTGTAATAGATTATACAAATGGTTCCTTATAATAGGATTCAGTAGCTTACACAAATAACTGTTGCCATTCATCACCTAACGACAAAGCACAAGTGAGACTTGCATATGAAACCCTTTCTCATACCAGTGAAAAACTGTGAACTTATAACCCATAATATTCTTTGCATTACTGTTTCGTCTTATCACAGGCAAAGTGAATCTTTATCACGCTATTTTTCTTTTGAATATTGAGGTCATCAACAAAAATGTTACTGTCTCAGGCGTTCAGAAATCCTTTTAGCGTTGCAAGCACACATTGTTATTTATTTGTTGAAGACACGGTGGGTTGTCACGGCAGCCGCTTTCTAAGAAGTTCCACGGACAGAAATACACAATGTGTGATGGGAAAATGATATGCAAACACTCCCACATACCATTTCAATTTCAAGGCGATCATTACATTCCGGGCAGTTTGTCATTCATCGGTAAGGTGGAAGGGATTCTTAGGGAGAATGACTAGGGAAAGGTTATCGATGTTTAGTGGAGCTGTATAATGCTAGGTGCCTGTCGCACTGTTTGAAGGTTTAGACAGTTAATGTGTAACTCAATAGGCTATCTTCAAGGGGATGATGACTGTTGTGCTTTCGTCAAGGCTGTCTGCTTTCACTAAGTCTGGTATGCATCTGACATGCAGTACCAATCAAATGTTTGGACACGCCTTCTTTTTCGAGGGTGTATATTTAATTGTAGTATTCTCCAAACTGTAAAATAATAGTAAAGATATCAGAACTGCGAAATGCCACATATAGTGTTATGTAGCAAATCAAAATACATTCCATTGTAGATTGTTCAAAGTAGCCTACCATCTCCTTGATGACAGCTTTGCACACTTCTGTATGTCTCTAACAGCACCTCAGATTGCTACCCAAAGAACAGACACACGTACAAGTAACAGACACATCCCGATATCACTTGTTCGGAGGGGACTGAGTAAATCAGGACTCTGAAACTCAAGAAAAGAAACCACTACTGAAGGTCACCAATAAGAGGCGACTTGCTTGGGCCAAGAAAAACGAGAGTTGGACATTAGATACAACCAAAAGGTGTATACAAAAACAGTCCCTTCCAAACTTTCTAGTGGACCTTTCTTTCTAAGAATGTTTTTATTTTATTTTTTTAATCTGTTTTACCCGGCCTGCAAAGGTTATGATTTCCATACAAGTACAGGATCTGCTATACTCTGACACACTGCTTAGCTTAGTATTGCGGTAACTCCTTTATATCATGTCAACTTAATTAATCAACTAAGTTATATTGGTCATAATGTACAGTCAACGTGAAAACCATAGCTGTAGGCTACACAGTTACTTATGAAAGCAGCAATGGTCTCTTTATTCTAGTCTCTATATATAGGGTACACAACTGAAAGCTTGCGAGAAATTGTTTTGACATGGCCAGTTTCTAAGATTTATGAGAATTTTCTTGATTCATATTAGCCTCATATCGTGAACTCAGCCAAAAATAAAGATTGTTAATCGTTTTGGTAATCTAATTAACTGAATGGCATTTTTAATTTGGCCAGCTAAGCACATTTAGCCAGTCTCCCCTCAGTATGAATTAAATGTCTCATAAAGATTCAAGCAGAGTCCACTTATTACTCCTGAAGTCCTGCCTAGGATGTCATTTTACACATGGGTTCTCTCAAAGCAGTAAGCTAGAAACTGATGTTATGTGTAGCTGCAGGAATTAGAAATGAAAACTATAAAACAGATGAAGATGTACTTACAAGTTCATAAGGTGTGGATTTGTCAAGGCTCATGTTTTGCTATTGTACTTTAACTTTGAATTCAATGTTTTGACGTGTTGTTCAGGTGACACTTCCTTTGGATGGGATTTCTAGATACTGATAGTTATTCATGCAGCCTACAGAGGCTCTCTGTCTCCTGGAGGCTTTAGTGAAGAAGTCATTGGGATCAGAAGGAGGCACACTTTCAGCCTTTTGCTGATACTGTTTCCTTTCCTTTGTGGCCTTCTGCCTACTTCCACACCTGGTGACAGTGGGAGTGTATTTACAGTGAATACATTTAATTAATATGCAATCTTCCTCTCAGTTTTCTTTAAGATCTTACATTTCCCTAATATTTTCCTCTCTCTTCTACTACCACTACGATTACCACTACTTTTACTACCACCACTGCTACTAGCAATACTAATACAAACACTACTAGTATTACTACCACCACCAAGGCTACTACTACAGTACCACTGCCAGTAATACTACTAATACATTACTACTACAAACACTACTATTACTACCACTAATACTACTAGTACTGCTACTCTACTTTTCTTCATGTTCACTTTCCCCATTTCTCCCTTCACCACCCAAACGTGAACGTGAGATATTGCGATAGGGTTTGCGTTCCAGGCGGCGTGCGGCACCGGCAATTGGGTTAATTGATCGGCTTTAGTTTCGCTGCGTTGCCACGGCCGCCCTATGTTGAAGGGAGCAGCTGACTGGGCCATCTGTCCAGCCAGGGGGTTGACGTCCAGCCCGTCCATCCAACACCCATTCTAACACCCTACTGAAGACCAGCACGGTGCTGGGGGAGGCAGGAGGGAACAAGGGGGAGGCGGGAGGGAACACCCATACGAGCCCTGGGACGAGACACTCCCTGTATAACAGCACCCTGATCGAGTACAGTCTCTGCACTCCGGGTTGTCTTCAGGGCAGTTGCCGATGCGCACTTGGATTAATTCTCGTTTTCACGCGCTGTTGGTTTAATGGGACGTCTGTGGCTGCAAAACGGGGATTGTAAATATATTTTTATTAGGTTAATGATGTGTTTCCCAAACTGCAGCCGCCGCCTCTGATGAAGCGCTGTGCTTATAATTACAAGCGTCGATGCAGCAGGTTTTTTAGGAGGTGATGGGTGTTTGGATTAAAGTATATTCTTGGACATTATTAAGGCAACCTCATACAAACCTGTCAACCCTTTATTATTATTCATTAATGATTATGAATTTTTTTATATGAATTTGTAGTATTTGGGCTGAATATCCAGAGAATGTATAAAAACAATGGAGGGGCAGATGAAAGTAGTTGTTCATGGCTTGGGTGTTACAAAAGAAAGCTCTACAGATGAAAGACAAAGCTAGCAGATATCGACCTGAATCATGGCCATACATGGAAGAAATATGGCATATTATACCGACCGTTGCATGAGGACGTTTTTTTTATCTCAGAACAACTGCCATGGAAAAGGGCTACGTTTTTTCTAAGGATTTTCATTGCTGACTAATTGTTTTCTGGATCTTTAAAACACTGCATGTATATTTTCGACTTTTGCAATAGCCCACAGCAACATACTACTGAACCATGGCAATACAGATTGTTACTGAAGCTGCATCATCAGTAAATATGAAGGCCACGTCCAATGAACTTTTCCCCTCTTTCTAGCCTTAAAACGTAATACATGTTCAAATTAGTACATATGGTACAAATTGTACCAATTTAGCAATTAGGGCAGAATTATTAGTCAACATCATTCACAGTTACATGGAATTGGATTGGCCAAAGAAGCCACCATCTGCCTTGCTCCAAGAAAGAGACAGTGTATTTTAAATGCAGTCCATCTGTTGTGACGGCGTTCATAGATTGTCACGCACTGAGGAACATGTCAAAAGCGTGTAAGTCAACATAATGCTGATGTAGGAGGCAGGGAAGAAAAGTCACAAATAAATTGGCACGTTAATATCACGCTGGGCTCTGAGTGGGTGAAATTAGATTGAGTGTGAAGACGAGGAGTTACGGGGGATCGCTGGTTTTAGATCCTTTTCATCAGTAAATAACTTCATGGAGTTACACGATGAATTCAGGGGCTGGTTACCCCTGGTATTTTACTATGACTGACCAGTATTGCCCAACCAACTGTTCTACACTGGAATGTAAAAGTTAATAGTAAAATGTGTAATCCAATCTGTTGATCTGAAGATTCAGCTGGTTGGTTGTTCTCAGCCCTCCATAATGATATCTTTATACATTTTCCATAATATT
This sequence comes from Novumbra hubbsi, assembly GCA_016801125.1. NCBI lineage: Eukaryota > Metazoa > Chordata > Actinopteri > Esociformes > Umbridae > Novumbra > Novumbra hubbsi. Next base: position 37,813 of record JACXGK010001595.1, on the reverse strand, counting down.
ATCAAACGTTAGGACATTTAGAAAACGCTAATTCAGGTACCACTGACATTTTGTCTCTCTTGCCTTCCCATCCATGTGCCTTGTCATCTCATCGAACCTACCCAAGATGCCGTTTTCTACCCATAGTCCATTCCGTTGCTTGTTAATCCAATCCAGTGCCTCCTTTTCCGTTGCCCCGCTCTCCTTACCCCGTCATCACACGCTACTTGTCCTGTCACTCCGCAAGGCTCCAGCTGTCAGACAAGAACCCTGGACAGCGGGATCGGCACCTTTCCCCTCCCGGACTCCGTCTCCCGGGTCAACGGGCGCCACATTCCCAAGTCCGGTTCCAGCCCCGACCGGGCGACGCCAAAAGTGTCCCGTCCCGCCGACCTCGACCGTGACCCCCTCTCTGCCAAGGTGCCCCCGCCGCCCAAGACCCGTCCGCACACCACGCCCACCACTGCCCCCGCCCACTTCCTGTCGGAGCCTGCGGTTACCGGGGGAGGCCGCGGACAGGATGTCGCCAGCAGACTCCCGAGGCCGTCTGTCTTAGGTAAGACCAGGAGGGACGACTTTAAAACTTGTGACAGCGTTGTGGTTACGTCCCGATTCTCTGCCTATATCTCCACTGAAGTGTGCACTTCCACACTCCCCTTAAGGGAGTGCTGTCTGGCCAATGGGGAGGGTGGGAGTGCACACTTCAGTGGAGACGGGTTGAATGTCGGAGGAGCACTGTTGCCGGGCATGTGTCGTACCCGCGTCTCATGCCGGTGGCTTTGCGGTAAGTGAACCGGTGATCCACACACTGGGCTGGCTCAGAGGATGTTTTGGCCACGACCATGAAAGCCAATTCGCCGTTCATTTGGTAGTTTGTTAAAAGCTCTCCGTGAAGTGTGAGAGGATCTCCACCGGCTCGCTTCAATTCCAAAGCGTGGTTGTCGGTGTTTCACCAACACACGCCGGGTCTGCTCGGTAGATTTGCGGTGCCTTCCGTGTGTCAGATTTTCATATCTTTGACCGTGACAGCCTGATATGCTGAAACGTTCCCACCCTTTTGATCTGAGAGAAGGATCCATTCTTTAAGAGGCAAGCAGGAGAAGCTTCTGCATTTGTTGGTCTGTCTCCTATGCATTTTGAACGGTGGAATAGATTAACGCCGACATACGTTTGCTACAATCAGGTTTCAGTCATCTGTTGGACCGATACCTCGCCCTCCCTCCCCGGGGAACTGCAGAGACCTCACTGACTATGTCCCGAGGATAGGTTCATACAATTAGACACACTATACTGAGCCACACACACCATAAAAATGCCTTCTGCCAGTTTGTTTACTGCAGCAAAACAACAGCCTGGCTGGGGGGGGGGTAACCCTAACAATGTACACATATAGGAACGACTGATCCTGGTCACGCCGACCTGGGATGCATTCTGGGAACGATGTCACGGAAAGGAGTAAGGAAGGGAGGCCGCGTTCCCCCCCCGCTGGCTCCTATCTTCTCGCAGGTATTAAAGAAGATGAAAGAGCCGCTCGGTCCTCCCGCCGCGGTAAAATAAATAATAATTCAGCCGGAGTCGCTGCGGCCAGCAACCAGCCCGTTTCCTTGTACCGCCAGGAGGACGCGGGAAGTCGGAGGGGCGAAAACTGGGGAGGCGGAGGGTGACGGTAATGAACGGGGACTCGGTGGTGACCGTCGATGGTTACTGATGGAATCCCCCGCGGGGGGGGTGATGCCATTGACTGTCAATAGATGAAATGCTTACAGGCGGTGCAGCATCGCGCTGCGGAACGTGTACTTTCAGTAGACGGCGCGTCACGGAAGGTGCTACCGCCCCCTTCATAGTGCCCTTCTTTTCACCCGAGTTCTTCAGGGGGCAGAGGCAGACGTTAGCGCCCGCTAAACGGTGGCAGCGCTCGATACCTAGCTTTGGCACTTGCATTCTAACTTTTCCCTGCTCTCGCTTTACAGAATGTGCGGGCTCCCATTGCCGTGACAACGTTTGGGTTGGGTTGTTATCCATTTTTCTCACCATTCCGTCCCCCCCCCCCCCCCGTGTACTTGTGAATTGCAGATGTGATCCGAACCAAGCGCCTGAGTCAGATAGAACTCCGCGGCGCCAGCCAATCAGAGACGGCAGAGGCCCACGAGAGACGCGAGTTGAAGAGGAGGAACACCAAAGACCCTAGCGCGGCCAGTGTAAGGACCTTCTCGCACCCTTAGACCAAAGTGCACGTGTGTGTTTGGGGGGGGGGGGGGGTTGGAGTGTCTCGCTGCTCCAAACAGAGGGTGGTCCTCCGACCGAATTAACCACGAAAACCCCTCCGTGTCCTCAAACAAACTCCGCAATGAGATCATTAGAAAATACCATCAATAATGGACTGTCGTTATGAAGGTCTCGGCGATCTGCTGTGAAAGAAAATAGTGTCGTTTTGGAATAAACTGTCATTCCTTCCTGACGCGGCTTGTTACTGAGCAGGACGGAGCCCTGAGAGAGTGCAGCTACTCCGCCAGCAGCAGTGACACGGAGACAGAGTCTGAGGGGAGCACGCTCGTCTCCGCCCGCAGGACTCCCGACCACGGAGCAAAGACGAGCAACCAAGGTCAGAATCGCCTCGGAGGCCCACGGACACAATTATAATTTTACCCCCGAGATAAACGATTAACGTCGTTAGTCTGTTTTAACAAATTATTCAGGAGACACAGGTGAATTGTTGCATCTCCGCTGTGCGAAATGTACGGACGTTGATGGCTCGGTTGATTCGTTGCCCGCGTTTGAAATCAACTAATCAACCCCTCTCCCCGGTAGACTACGCGAAGACGCCGGAGAGGAGCGGCGAAAAGTATCCGTTGATCCTGGATTACTATGAACACGGCGTGTTCTCCCTAGAGGAGGAGGACCAACGGAGGAGCATCTCTCAGTACAACTTCCTGCACAACCAGTCATCGGTACCGGGCAAGGCAGGAGACAGACTAAGCGTAAGCACTTCCTGTTGACCTATGACATGTCCCCGGGTGACATGACTCTTTTGTATGCCTCTTGTAATCTTATCCAGTCAAGTAGAGGAGGATGTTGCCTCTGGAGGACCTATTGCTTGGACCACATTACCTCAGCCTAAAAAAAAGAAAGAAACGATATTTGCTCTGCGGTGTTTGACCTTCCCATCAAGGACATAGGAAATATTTCCCTCTTGATACATCGTTCACGGCGAAAAACGTGCGTGCATGGAAATCCCTGCATTGATAATTTCCTCCACTAATCTAAAAAGATCTAGAAAAGATTCAGCCGACATAAACCACGACACCAACGTTTTGGTAGCACATTTTCATAAAAGAAAGGGGAAAAAAACGCACAACGTCGCCTAATTGCTTTCGATCTGCTTGCCCTGTCGTGTCACAGGGTATTTGCCTACCAGTATTTAACTTCACAGAATGACAAATGAGAAGCATTGACCATGAAATGGCCCTCGGCCCCGGCTCTCTTTTCCCTGGGATCAGTGCAATATAATAACCACACACACACACACACGCACATACACATCCTGATCTCACCACCCTGACAGATAAGAAATCCATAATCTGCAAAAGGTTCTGCCTCCACACAGTTTGAACACAGGACAACGTAAGAATACATGATTGTTATGTACTGTATATTGTTAACCTATTGGGACATAGGCCGATAGAGGCCTCGTGCAACGAAGGATGAAGGGCATAGAAATTGGCAGCCACTCGACTTGGAAGCTATGTGGGGGCCGGGCGGGGGAGGTTGGTACGGCTTCTCTTAAATCTACAGTATAAACCTTGTCAATTCCTCTTTGGGGTCAGATATTCCAAGTGGATTCTATAATTACACGTCTGGCTTTCTGCGTAGACTAGACAAAGTTTAGCGTTGATTACACATGTTGTTGTCAGGTGCCCTTGGCCCTGATGAAAGTACTGCTCACACACAAACGTCTCCACACTTCCTCCTAAATAAGGGTGTAACAAAGTACGCAGCTCTTTATCTGCACAGCTCCAGGGTGAGTCTTGCGCTCCCGGTATTAGTCCAAAATAGCCAGGATTTAACCGTTTTTTTTTCTCTCTTGTTTGTCAGTTTGATATGAATTCAGGTGTGGCAGTTGTCTGGGAGACTTTGCAGAGGTTGTTTTTTTTAACAAGGTTTATTTGGGGTTGGTTGGTTGCTCTGGTTATGAGCTGGGGGTTTTGGAGGCATGGCTTGACTCCCTGCAGGGATGCATGTTGTTTGACAGAGACCATGTTCATTCAACCTGCACCAATGAGAACAGCCCAACAAAGACACAAAGCAACACTATGGATCTAATCCTACAATCTATTGTTGTCCAGTAATTGGTCTTGAAAACAACTTCTAAGAATATATAGGAAGAAAAGGAAACTTAGAAAGTTCATCCTACCGGCAAGATTAAGGCCCTGTAAGGTTGGCTGTTATGGTTTTGACACGATGGTAGCCGTGGATTATTCAGAATAAAACTGTTATTAATGACATTGTCAAGTTGAAGGTATATGCATCAAAATACTAAACAGAAAACAATGTTTAAAAGCCACGAGCCAATCAACATGATGGATGGCTACTCCTCAACCCGCTTAATCCTTAGTATCATCTATCGACTTTAAAGGGACAACGTTTCTCCTCAAAGGGTTCAGAGTTGCCCCCACCCCCCCCCCCTCCCGCCGTCCAATCAAAACCGTCCTCCCAGGTGTGCGGCACAAGCGACGTGGCATCCCTCACCTTTAAGTGCGCCCCGGCGAGTTCGGGGGGCACCGTCGCGGAAGGACAGGCCCAAGACTCGACATCACCGGGAGTTTGGGGAGCAGAGGGGAAGTTTGTGGGGAGGGACAGGGTGTTGGAGGGGTCGGGCTCGGGTGATTTAAGTGCCTTTAATAACCTTTCGCAAACACTCAGGAGAGTGATGTAAAGCTCGGCAGCTCCCATCAGGGTCCCCGTGGCCCGGCCTGGCCCCCATTCATCATCCTGACACTGCCTGACAGGGGCCCTCGGAGCCCCGCCTCTCGCCATGCCCGGCTCTCCGTCCGCCGCCTTGCTGGCTGCCACAGCCCTCCTCCCCGTCCCCCTTCCTCTCTCAGTTTGGCTCTCTCGTCCTCGTTCCTTTCCCCCTCTCTCTGCGGTCTCCCTCCCCCTCATCTCTCTCCCTCCTGATGGGCAATAGAGATCGCCGCTTGGCTTTTTTTTCCAATGGGGGAGAACCACATTATGGTTAACTGGCCGTATGCCTCATACTGATCCCTGTTCACACCTTATCCCCAGCTGCTCCTGATGCCTTGTTACCCGGGTGCCTGATATAACACCGGGAGAGGGGGACGTTTTGGCTCCTGGATGTGCAGCCGGAGAATTGTAGCTTGTTGCATGAAAGAGGCACTGTTCTCCAACAGCCCGGATGTGCCCTCAATAAATATGGCAAGTATTTTTGCCGAACAGTTTGCCTTCTCGTCCCCGAACGGCGCAGATCCCTCTCCTTGCACTAGAGACCAGGTTTTGTCTCGTAAGCACACGACCTGTATTGATTTCAATTGTAGACCAGCTACTGTCAGTGATTTCTATATGAATTGTCCAGAATCCCAGGGAAGGAGAAAAAGAACCATTCCCCCATTGGCCTCCTAATCGATTGAACGACTCCTGGCGTGTCTTTAGAAAGGGAAAATGTTTTCAACGCACATATTCCTTTGAATCGGACATACCCGAGACATTCTCATTGAACTGAAATACTTCAGTGCCGCTACATGATAACCAATTAGGAGTTCACAATTTCCTTTTTCCACCTGAAGTGTCCCCGGGGGCAATGTGTTCCTGTGTTAGCTCGTAAAGGACACACTTAAGATGGCTCCTTAGCCAGCGGGTGGTCAAGGTCTGCACGGAGGTTGGGTTCGACCCAAAGACAAGAGTGGTAATTGTGTTTCACCAAATCAAATCCAAGGCAAGATAAGAGTCCCCCCTACAGAGATAAGGGAGATCTCGGCGCTGTTAGCAGAGACGACCATGATTGCCATTCTTCACTGTCAAAGGGTCTGAACACAAGGCATCCATAATCCCAATCCCCGATCCCAATCAAATCAAACAGCCTCTCCCCTGTTCTCATGGTGTTCTATGGCACTGTGACGAAATACAAATACTGGAGCCGGTGGCCCGGACCCAGGTAAAGCCTTGTCCCCGGACTAAAAAGCGGTGCATTTTCACTGTTTGTTTATTTTTGAACCACCTGATTGTTAGCAAATCATTTTGTGCTGGACTCCCTAGGAGAGGAGGCATTTCTTGGAGGCACCTTGCAGTGAAACACTTAATGATGAGGAGTTTGTATACCCCTGAAGGCAATCTATTCTCCTGGTAATACCGGTATATTCCTACTTACCCAGAGTTTGGCTAACAGACGAAAATTATACATAGTAACCTATAAAATAAAAATGCTTATGGATAATGCAATTAATAGATTTCATCATCTTCCGCACTAGCGACAGTCGACTATGATTTGTCTGAGCTCTCTTCGCAAGACACTTGAAGAATAGCCGACTAGTACTTACTCGTGGGTTGAAATGACAGCGGAACAGAAACTGACATTCGGGATTATATGTGCCTATAAGAGAGGCATACATTGACTGTCTATCTCACTTTTACCAATACTTCCATCTCTCTTGTCTTGTGAGGACGAATATGTCAAAACATCTGTATGGCATCTAGTAGAATTCGATGTTCTGAGACAGTGACAGATGGGGAAAAACTGGAATGTAGTCTCTGTATCCAGCAGATGTTTATTTAAATTGGTTTAAGGTATCCAACCTGCATGGCTATACCCATTAGAAGTAAATAGTTATTCTAGTTATATTTCTGAGCACCACATCCCATCCCCGCGGGTGAAGAACACAAACCTTGGCTAACAACTCAGTCTTCATTACGTCTACTAACTCTGGAGCCACGGTTAAAGGGGCAATCTGGGACTGCTCAGTTGTTGTGCAAATCCCCAGACCGCTTCAACACGATAACAAGTGTGGACCCCCGCGGATTGCCAAAACAGGACACACTAACCCTCTCCTCCTTCCTCCTCCCCTGCTTGTTACGTCGTGGCTGTAGAAAGGGAAGTGGGCGGACAAGCTGTCGGCCGGCCGTGGCGTCCAGGCTGGCTCCAGAGACGTGTCCTCGGAGTCCCTGAACAAGCTGAACAGCGGCGGGCTGGATCTGTACTCCGGGACGGGGCTGAGGACCGTCGGCGCTAACTGCTCCTGCTCCGCCGGAGGGAGGGAGGAGGACTGCTGCTGCAGCGTGGCCGTCAACGAGCCCTCGCCCTCTAGCCACTGCTCCGACAACAGGCCCGGAGCGGAACACGCGGCCTCCCTCAGTGACTCGCTTTACGACAGCTTCTCCTCGTGCACCAGCCAAGGCTCTAATGATGTGTAGTGGGGGGGGGGGGGGG
>JACXGK010001595.1:0-30296 GCA_016801125.1 Novumbra hubbsi | reverse complement strand
AAGGGGATATGTTTTTTTTATATTATTGCACTGTAAAAAAAAGTTTGACTGCATAAAGTATCAGTTTCTAGTTTAATAAATACATTTTATTTTGAAGACACAACGTGAGTAGGTACCACAATTTCAAATGAATAAATAATATCATCAGGAGCAACTGATGGTGCCTCATAGTGTGAAACAATACCTTAAGATTTGTGAAACAATTATGATCTTTGGGTGTGGATAGATTGAATGTTCACTGATCACTTTATCTACAGACAGAATTTGAATAACATTTTACTGCCAGAGTTGTATCACGCGTGTCTGAATGGTACTTATGAATCAGATGGTTTTCGCTGGCTTTAATAACACATTTGCAGAGCGAGGTCTATGTAGCTCAGGGAAAATACAACACTAATATTTATACCTAGTTACCTTGAAAATAAGGTTACACTCATGGACATTTTTCAAGTAAAAACCTACAGGTTAACGTAACATAAAATGGTGTCTCGTAGCATCCTGTACATGTTAAAACATACTCCTTTTTTGTTGTACATTCTGTGTGTAGAGAACTGCTATTAAGTGAATATCAAAATGCCTGACTAACTGGTATATGCAATGTAAAATGTACATTATTATGTTCTGTTTGCCAATCATTTATCCTGGTCTATAAGTCTACTGATGGAAAATACCTGATGCTTCCTTGTTTTGTTACTTCCTGTAGGGTTTATCATACAAAAATGTTTAATTTGTCGAATAAAATCTACTACTGCAACCTTCTATCACTTTATCCAATAACACATTTGCTGCGCGTTAGGAATAAATCATCATGCCGAACGTGTGTTTGTAATTTGATTTTGGTGCTAATGAATGACAAAATGTGTAGGTGTTTTGTTATCTGGACATTTTACTTTGAAACTGTTAATAATGTGTATGGAGAGCGTATCGCTAAGACCCAATGTGTATTTTTCTAGCCGTTGAGTATTTATACCCCACGTTTTGTACATGGAATTGTATAGCAGTGTTTAACTGTCTTATGTCACACGCTCTCTCCCTGGCTGTTGGCTGGCTTTGTAAAGAGAACAGGTTGCCAGCAGTGTTACTACGGTAATTACGTGTCCGAATTCCGCTGTTACATTAGACTTTTAATGCTATATTTTATGTAATAATTTCCTATATGAATAAAAAGAGATTATTTCCTATGTGTGTGTGAATTCCCTCCACTACCACTTCGGGTCAGCTAAGGAACAGCGAGATCATGACTGGCCTTCACCAATGGAACACAAATGCAAGCACTTGGAACCTTGTACAACTGGTCTTTGCTGCAGTGGCTGAGAATATCGTTCGATCACAAAACGTGTCAATGTTGGGAGTACTGGGTTTTATTGCGAGACTAAGTCAGTGAGCAAAAGCAGCATGGCCTTTGAAAGAAGTTATACGATGCCTACACGTCTTCTAATTCGCGAAGGTTTAAGGATACCTGTTCGAGTTTCCCTGACGTAGATTTTCAGTACCCAACACACTGTGAGCCTAAGTTAATTTAAACACTGCAATGCTCGTTTGATTGAATTGAGCCCTAAGAGTGCTTACAAAGCAGCAGGATTTGTAACAATTATAGTCCCTTGATGGGTAATTATGTGAGTATAAATAAAAGTAATTATTTTTTCCACTCCAGTGACTTCCGAACATGCTATCTCACCCTTTTCCCCAACCACCTTCCCACCTATAACTTAGACGTAACATAAAGATCCATAGCAGACACAAGAACTAAAATAAGATCTGTCAGCGACGTCTGTTGAAAAGCCGACAACTTCGAATTTGGAAAAAAAACAGAAAATCACTTGGCGTGTTTTTTAGGTGTGTATGATATATTTTTTCTGTGCCTCGACCTTTCGTCACGTGGTACGGTTTTAGATTTATCGCCATCCAATTTTATTGGAATTCAGCGACGAAGTCCGTCCACTTGAAGAGAGCTCGCTCGCGTCCAGCGCTGCGCATCACGCATTCCTCGCCGGGAGCAGAATGTGTACGATCATTGATGTCACGGACGCTCTTTGGGGTTTTCTGTCGTTCTAAGTTCACCTGGTCTGATGTGTTCCTCTAAAGTGTCATATAGGAGAGGATGTTGCTTCTCATTTATGCAACTTTGATTGGATTTTTCTTCAAAACAGGTATGTAAAACTTCTAGGCGTTTCCGAGCCTTCAGTAGGGTACCTACCTACACGCGCCGGCTTGCTGCGTTTTATTCTGCCGCTGAGTGCGTTTCTCCAAGTGATGTGTGGAGGTTTCCGGATATTCTAATCAAATTCAAGTTTGGTTTAGGATACTATTATTTTGTACAATTTGTTTTGTTACATGAAAACAATGACATCGTTTTCAGAAGTCCAGGTGAGGTTTCTTAACTATTCGAAGGAGACTAAATCTGTGCGGGTCAGAACGTCTTGTTGAATTAACTTATCACTGTCTTAAAATAAGAAACCGATTCTAGCATTCGACATTCTTATTTCAAATAATAAAAACCAGCGTCAGCGATAGTTAAGGTATTATGTTGGTCGGTTGTGTCTGTAAAGCAAATGTGAGCGTCTTACCTATGCAATGTTCAAAACGTGATTCAATATTTTTCATATCTCTTATGCAATTGAATGAACCTACAATGCACATTAATACACTGTGAAATTCACAAACATTGAGATTATGTTTGGAGAACATTTCTGACCAGATTGGCTCTTTTTACAACTGCCTTAAATGGCACGTTATATAGGGCAATTATTAATAATAAGAGTTGCTCATAAAAATGAAAAGACACCATCACAGGTAAATAATGTCTCCATTGATTTTGTAAAGCAGAGGGACAGTTAGTTCATATAAATAGCTACTTGCTCTGTGTTTGACCACAGAGCTGCAATTCCGTTGTTCCCATTATAGGAGTAGGCATTCGATCATGCCCTAATGATTAGAAAGAAACATGATTGATCAACAGTTGTCAGCTGAGGTAAACGTAATAAACGAGAGAACTATGTTTAAGTAAGTGGTAAATGAGCTATCATTCCCTGCACACCGGAAGAATACTAATGTAACTGCGCAGAGAACAACAGCCTGGGAAATACAACATACTAATAAAGGAAAGCGAGGACCACGAAGTCTACTGTCTTTCACATTGAGACGCATTACAGCAATGGTGGAAGATTCAGTATTTCAAGTGAGATAAGGTACAGTAAAGTTATTGTGTTTATTAACTTTTGTCTGTGGAGTAGTCTGGTTTAGTTATTTTATCCCACAGCTGCACATCTTGGCTTCACAGTCAAATGCCAATCCCAATTATAAGATGAGATTCAGAGCTTTTTTGCTAAATGTTAAGATGGTGTGATTATTCATATAGAGGACAAATGCACATCTTCTGTTCATGAGGGGTTAAACCACTTTCTAAAGAGATATTGCTTGGTTGATGGATGGCGTCTAGAAGCATTAAGCAGCGGCCTGATTTTGTTTTGGATCCCTTTCAATTAAATTTGGCCATCGGACTGGGTGATAAATAGCTGTTGCCATTTTAATAATTAAACAGAAAACACATGACCTGCAATTGTGGCACTTCATTTTTAAAAAGGTATTATTGTTTACCATGATACAGTTGTGCCTGCTTCCGGATAATGCTGACTAATATTATTTTGGGTATAACATCTGTTATTCATTGCAAAGTTTTTCGGTTTGTTATTCTCTTTGTAACAACTGTGTATGTATAACCATCTTTACTCATAGAACTGTGTGATGTGTGGGGCATTTGAATAACGTCAATGCTGTCTATGTTGAGGTTACGGTCATCATTTTGTCCCATATTCTTGTTTAATTTTGTAATGTCCCCATTTTACAAGTGTAACGTCATGACCCCCCTCCTCAATGACATTCTCGGAGAGTCTACGCTTTTGTTAATAATCTTTTTTTGTTAAGTACCTTTCAAAATACCTGCAGACTCTTACATTTCAAAGATACATTTCTCTCTACTCTGATATACCCACTCGGGGAATGGCTGTAGATCATAAACGTACTTGTTCTTGATTTGGGGGGGAATCAAAAGGCCCCATAAGAACAAAGTATTATCCCAATTACCCAACTGAAGACACAAAATAGCATTTGTGCAATATTTTTTATAAAGATCTGAGCTGTATTTTCTCAAATGCCTTGCCCCTCCAGAACTCTCGAGACCCTTGGCAAAGATGACAAAAATGTGTTACGCAAAAGTACTGTTGTGGTTGAAAATGGTTATGCAAAAATACTGTTGCTGTTGTTGTTGAAAAAGGGTTATGCAGAAGTGCTGTTGTTGTTTATCTTGAGCTGATGATTTCTGGCACCCATGGGAAATCTTTAAGTTGAGTCATTAGGATGTCATTAGTTGAGTTGAGTCATTAGGATGTCTTCACTGGAGTAGGAAGTGGGACAGACTAAAACTCCTTTCAACATGGGAAAGGGCCGAGAACACACCAATGAAAGGATTATTATGCATTGGCTATGAAAATGAGTAACATGCCTGTAAATACCCGTGTCCACGCTTAGGGCAATACTTAAGAACTTTAAATCAACTGAAGCTGTGATAAACCTGCTTGACCCACGTTTACTGGGCCCCCATGAACACTGAGAAGGATGGTTCAAGAGGAAAAACATTTGGTTGAGTTTCTGTGTCACCAAGTCCCCAAAACTTGAATTAGACTTCGCCTCAATGGCAACAAGCGATACGGATTTCTTGTCAGAAGGAAGTCTCTGCTCAAATTTGATACATAAACAACTCTGCTTGTACACCAGATAGACAGGTCTGGTGAACTGTCCATCACTACACCAGTTAGACAGGTATGGTGAACTGTCCATCAATCCACCAGATAGACAGGTCTGGTGAACTGTCCATCACTACACCAGATAGACAGTTATGGTGAACTGTCCATCACTACACCAGATAGACAGGTCTGGTGAACTGTCCATCACTACACCAGATAGACAGGTCTGGTGAACTGTCCATCACTACACCAGATAGACAGGTCTGGAGAACTGTCCATCACTAAACCAGATAGACAGGTCTGGAGAACTGTCCATCACTACAGCAGATAGACAGGTCTGCTGACCTCTTGAATACTATAGCATATATACGGTTGAATGGTTGGGGGTGACTGTTTCAATATTGTCTCTCTTTCTGTACAGGTCATGCTCTCCAGATCCAGTGTTACCAGTGTGAGGAGGTGAAACACCATGAATGCTCCACGCCAGAGTTCATCGTCAACTGTACTGTCAACGTGCAGGACATGTGCCAGAAGGAGGTGATGGTGAAGGAGGATGGTAAGGGTACAGCTCCTCCTGGACGGTCCAATTGCTTTCACACGTTTTTGTTTACCTCACGTTTCTTTAGTCGCCAATGAGGGCACTGCGTATCCACCCCAGTGAAGCGTGAGTCCTAACTGACGAAAGGCCTGGGAGTGAGAGATTGGAAGGTTGGGGATATTGCGTCCGTGGGGGCAGATTCCCAACCCACATCAGGGGGTAAATATGTTCGCATCCCCAGACCACCGCCTTCTCTAATCTACACGCTGTCTTAGTCCAGACCATCCTGGACCCAGACCTCATTAAAAAATATTGAAATCATAAGATAGGCCTGTTCCACAACATCAGTTAATCTCCAAGAGGCGATTACCACAGTTCATGCATGGATTATGTTTCTCATTGTTTCAGTAGGATTATCCCAAAGGGAGAATTGATCCATACATTCTTTCTAATGAGAGAACACACTAACAATACACTACACCTATTGATCCTGCCACATCCAATGTTTATTACATTTACTTTGACATTTAAGTCATTTGGCAGGCGTTGTTATCTGGAGGGAGTTACTGGAGCAATTAAGGGGAATTTCCTTGCTCAAGGGCACATCAACAGTTTGCGGTGTTAACAGGGTTAGCTCTGGAATTCAAACCAGCGTTTGTGACGGGTTCATATGCCCCTTGTGTAACACTCGTGTTGTATGTACCGTATGTCACCAGTGATGCAATGTAAGCCTCCCATTGCAAGGCTATTTGCTTCATTCCCGGAGAATGTCGTGGCTATGGTTAAAGCACACGAAGTCCAAACTGTGTATCTGAACGCGATGGTTGACGTTCGTCGTCATTCAAACACAGCGAACTATGGCAGTAATCTCGTGAACAAATGTACACAAATGTAATGGTCTGAATAACCTTTAGATAAGAATTTACTCTCTGAAGGAAATGCACGGCTACAATATATTCACAATTGTTGACAGTCATGCGTTTCTCGGAAAAGGTCTTCCAAGTGATTTCATTTATATCCGATGTTGGACTTGCATGCTCCTGTAAGAGGATGAACTGAAAATTCCAACCCTGTAGCAATGTGGGGTAATGAATATGGTGCTTAATTATATCATGTCATACAATGTCTGCCTGAGACAATGAGCCAAACGAATTATTTTTAATTACAGCAAAAATGTATCACAAGAAGCGAATCACCACAATATAATCAGTGAAAAGGGACTCTGGTCTCAGTTCAAAGTTCTTCGGCTGTGCTTCACTACGTGGTTTTTCACCACTCTTACCCCAACACAGGTTGGGGAATTGGTTTGTCAGATGGTCATACCCAAATGTGCAGTACAATGTAATAAAGAATAGGATTGATTAAGCTGAAGATGTATTGTTAGTTTTGGCAAAGTTAATAGCTGTAATCAGGGTCTGACGTATGCAACGATTTTCTACTTTAGCCTTGAAGGCTTGTCTGAGATCTTCAAGATGGAACAAGCATATTGTCTTGCATTGTCAAATTGCCACTCGGTCTGACAGCTAATCTGTCGTTACTTCAATACAAAGAGGAGTGCAGAAAAGGAGTAAAGAGAGATGCGACATTTTAACACAATGTAAAGTTCCGCTCATCCTTTCTATCTCATTCCTCACTACTTCTTTCTAACTTTTAGAAACACTTGACATAGCATCAACAGGTATAAGCCATTTTGCTGCAGTCCTAATGCAATTAAAGATTTGTTTGACACACTAAGGTACCCCTCCTCATGACAATAGCAGCTCTTTTCATTAATGACGCATTTCAGATGCAGTACAATATGTTACTTAACGGGTTAACGTAGTGTAATATAAAACTGGAAGTATCCATAAAGTCCTAAAACAATTATCAATTCTAACGGAATCATTGGAGCTTAACCCTGATCTCCAGGCACCCCTTAGGCTATTTCTTGTTGCACTGTAAAAAGTTAAACAAATGTATAGGATTCGGCCTTGTTAAAGAGAAATAATAATTTAATTGCATACTACTTAAATTATTGAGAAAGCATACACAAAAGTTTCAGTTCATACAGCTCAAATGGAGTCCAAATTTTAGTGGAAATCACAGCGTCTACTGAGATGATTCTGGAAAACCTGGGAATTTCCTCAGAATCTGGCACCCTACTCTAAAGGCATTGTCCTACAAAGGGAAGGGTGATTCCTATTGGAATTCAGTTTTGACAGCAAGATGAATATTTGATTTAATTAACAATAATTTCAGTAGCAAGTGCAAATTATGTTTTAGTGTATGATTTGATTATTGTACATGATTGATTTTTGTCAAGATTGATTAATCAGTCAATGTACATGCAAATAATTGGATAACGCAACAATTCCAAAATGTCAAACTGAAGCAGTGTGTGCTGGGAACATCATGTTTTAATCTGAAAAAAGTCAAAGTAAAGTCAAAGTAAAAATAATAGTAATAATAAAAGTAGTTATCAACTAAACATTCTAGGTCATTCAGAGCATTTCACTGACTTTGAATTAAACTTAGTAGCGGCATTTGACCGAATTAGGGTTTACAGTGTGTTGAGGGTTTGTGACATGGAAGGTGTTGAGAACAACTTCCATGTTCCTTTTTTGTGACAAGTAGGTGTTGAGGACATGGAAGGTGTTCATTCATCATTTCATAGCTTTCTTACCACCCCCGTTGAAGAGACTTATGGCACAACTACATTATGAAATCAAAACACACTAATCCAAGTGTTTTTCCACCTCAATATATCCGTGCACAAGCTCATCCCGTAGGTTAAAAGCATACTGTAGAGCTGACGCGGTCAATGTTGTTTTGTCATAATGGTTCTATATACAAAGGGTGCAGACACTTAGTGGACCACCTCCCGGTAATACGAACTGCGTCACCATTGATCAGGATGGAGTAAGTACTGTCCCGTTTGGAATAGCATAATAATTGGTTGGTGATTTCTCACTTGGCTTGAGAACCTAACAGGCCGACAGTTTCAAATCACTCGATTTTCCCGCTGTCAAGTTGTTGTCCCCCGATGTTAAACCTTTTACCGGCAAAGAAAAGCCAGGCGCCGCCCTCCGTCCGGTGTCTCCGTCCGGTGTCTCCGACTGGGTTTTGGTGGACCGCCTCCACGCAGCATGCAGACTGTGTTGGGGGGGGGGACCAGTACTGCCCCTGACCTTGCCTCCCTCTCCCCCCCACCCCCTTCAGGCATTCATTACCGGAAGTCGTGCGCGTCGTCGGGGGCCTGCCTGATCGCCTCGTCCGGCTACCAGCCGTTCTGCACCGGGAAGCTGAACTCCGTGTGCATCCACTGCTGCAACACGCCCCTCTGCAACGGGCCCCAGCGGAAGAGACGCCCGCCGCCGTCCGCCGCCACCTCCTCCCTCGCTTACGCCTCCTCGCCGCTCGCGGCCCTGCTGGCCTGCCTCTCTCTGACGTACACGCACGGGCTGGGCGGGATGACGCGAGAGTAGCGTGAGCCAGCTGACAGGCTACTTCCGACTTTGCGGCGTGTCCTGGGAGGAGTCCTGTACGCGAGGGGCTCCGTGGCGCCGCCTTCGGAGGTTCAAAAAGCCCTTTTGGGACGGGGATGCCCTTTTGTAGGACGTGGCGTTTGGGGTTTTCGAGAGCCAATTGGTGGCCTTTGGCTCACGTCTCCCGTTCCTCTGCCCCACAGTTACTCTTCTTACCTGGCGGGGGGGCCTCGTCGGGGAAACGTACAGTCCTGTTTATGGGAAGCTTAAACGCAGCCAGTGCCTTACATCATTACGCCCAATGATTAGGAGTCAAGACGTGATAACGGTCAATTTATTTAACCTGCCGTGGGTCTGGAGGAGATGCCACTGACAGCTAAGGACGCCAGGCAGTGAGTGGTCTGGGTTTTGGGCAGTTAATTACAGTGGCTACTAATTATTAAATCATTTGTCTTGTATAGTTTGTAAGTATTTTCTTGAAATATGGCCAACATACACACAAGGGTAAGACATTTGGGAGAATATTATAATGATGTAAGGCATTTGTTTTCATTCCTATCCATTTAGAGATGATAGAAGGTGTTATTAGCTAGAGTCATTTACGGTTTGATAATCACCCGTGTCAACATCCTGTCGCTTGCTGAGCGCAATAAAGCATACAGACATAATGTATATTTAAGTCATTGAACAAACCTCCATCTCTCAGCTTTTTCGAGCTGTAGCTCTTGTGCAGTTCATTTGTCCATAACTGATAAGTTCCCTGAAAAAGAGATTTTAATTCAGGAATCGTAACGCGTCAGCACAGATGTGAGGCATGTGCCTGGTCTTGCAGGAAGGTCAATGCACAAGTATCAGTTATTGTAGCCACCCACCGAAACGGCTTAGGGGAGCTTTTTAGCGTCATTGCTCATCTGGCTCTATTCACGACAGTAGTATAAAATCCCATTCAGTGTCTTTTGCAAAAGTATTGACTCACGGAAGCCAGAAACGCTGCAAAACGATTTGCGTCCCGGAATGGTCTGGTAAACCATGCTGTAGGTGATAGGGCTTTTTGTTGATTGGTCCATTTACTCTCACAATTCATCACTTCTGAATGCCAATCTTACTGTTATGCCCGGCTGAAATCATATCGTCCCTCTTTTCGTTGGGAGTTTTACGATTGTATGAATTGCCCAAGCGCGAGCCCACCCTTTCCTGGATTGTCTAAATTATGTTATACCCAATTGTACCCTCAAGTGACCCGTCAAACTGACACCTCCTACTGACAGTTAGAGATGAGTGTATGACTACTGAATGTTGCCGGTGCCTGGGGGAAGTTGAGACAAACCTTTACAGAGTTTCATATAGAGAATAAGGTCAGGTTTCAGCGGAAAGGCGGTGCTGGTTGCTACTTACTGACCGGTGTTGTGCTGTGTTGTTTCTTTTCCTGTATAAAGAAAGTATCAGTGTAACAGTCGTTTTACAGTCATCTGCTGTTTTTCTGTCTGGCTTGGTCCATTGTCAATCCTTTGAGACAGACCTTCGTTACATTTCTATGGGTTTCAGAATTGCATTGGTTGTCTTGCGCTCGTTATTCTTTATGCTGCTGTAATAAAGTATTTGTAAAGGTGATAATGGAGGATTGGCGTAACAGTGTTTTGTTGGTTTAATTTTCTTTCTCACGTTAAATGACAATCAATGTGCACATGATGATAATGCCTTTCTCTCCTTATTGGATGTTACTCATGACCACGTACATTACTGACCTACGGTACCAAGCATTATGGGTATTTCTTGTGATGTTGTAGCTTGGTTGGTCTTCTGTGAAGAGTGACTGTATCTTCCCACCTAACATGTAAATAAAGAGCCATTGAAACTGCAAGCACACACTCAAAAACAGCAGACTCACAATTGTGTTTTCAAAAAGCCAAAATGTGCGAGAAACAGAATAACCATAAATAGCGTTCTGTAAAGGTCTTGATTGGATTTATTTTGTAAGGGAATCTAATGACCTTGGAGGTCTGGAAAGGGCCTCTTCTTCGGTTAGAGTTAAGTCTGGTCCGGTCTACTAGTGATAAATGGGACCTGCTAGGTCAGCCACACACTAGGAGATGGTGGGAGAGAGAGATGTAGAGAGGTGGGAGAGAGGTGAGAGGGAGATGGGAAGGGAGAGAGAGGTGGCCCAAGGAGCGATGCACCATGTTTGAATAAGAGAACCAGGGTGATGGAGGCTGGAAGATTACGGAGCCAGGCTTTAAATTACACTGACCTCCACCGCCTAGGGATTCTGTTAGTATTATTCCCCACTAGATTCATACTGTATGTACTTAGCACATATTCTGCAACCATCAAAAGGCTACGTTGAGGTAGTTGTCTGTGCATTTTGTGTCCACAGCCAGGATACAAACCAGGGGCATCATTTAAGGTGGTTTCATTGTTTAAAGTGGACAAAGCAACCCTCCACATGTCAATTCTGCTCCCGATATCAAATGAACATCGACCGTTGTCATTCCAATTATTACAGACTCTGCTAATGCAACAGACATTCATTCCTGATTGGTTTTGTACTGTCTATTAATCGCTGGAGTTACCTAAATGTAAAGTATAATTGATTTAGAATATTACAACCATTCTGCAACAACGTATTAACCTTCCAGAACGTTATTGTCGTTTTGCTGTCGTGGGTTAAACAAAACATTATCACCGTGATAATGTTAATAATGTTCCTACCAATAGAGTGTGACACCATGCCCACTCCTTCAGTGATCTTACGCTCACAGGCTCTAAGGGCAAAAACAACAATTCTGCTCCCTGACATCCGTTCAGTCAGCGGTGTAAAACAAAGTCTTATAACCACAGAAATTATTTGCTTCACGCAGTCAATAAGGGTTTCTATGCGTTACAACAAATGTGTTATAACAAATGTGTTACAACAAATGTGTTATAACAAATGTGTTACAACAAATGTTAGATAGATGTTGAGTCCACACACAGCTTTCCTGGTCATCCTCTGTCTTCTACGATGTGTATTAACTTAGATACTGTAGTCCACCACAACTAACACCCTGTTAAATATATACTGCAAAATAACACTCTTAGTGACTACCTGTCAAAGAAGTGGAATTACGGAGATACTTAAAAATGTGGCTGTGGCAAATAACAACTTTTTTTATATCTGCCATTTGAAACCGAATGTGTACTATGTTATTTACATGATACAGAGCTTTTTTTAACCATGTTTGCACCATGCTTATCAGAAAAAAAGCCTTGTGCCCTGATAAAGACCTGTGAGGAAACTAAAGTGGATAATAAGTCTTAGAAAGCCATGACCAAAAATACCCAGAGACCGTCGTGATGGAAAACCTCTCAAATGCTACCCTCCTCCCTTTCTCACTGTGAGCCTAGCCACTTGTCTCGAGTGACTTGGAGATGAAGCCCATTATGTTTGGACACTGAAGATGTGATCGTTAGAGCTTCCCCCACAGATTGAAACAACAAATGGGTGGGTGTTAGACACGATAACCGTTCAGAGGGGCGCTCCTCGAAGCTGTACGTGATTCAGAAACCGATTGTCTCCCTCAGCGTCACCAGGTGAGGTGCGTCCATGGTAACGGATAATCTACACTGGGAGCGTCAGAATGACTTATGGCCTGCGAATCTCACGTTGAATTCTTATTCATCAAGCCTTTTAGCCCCGTCTCAGAAAGGCATTAGGCGTCATGGTTTATTTACACAGGCACGCCTGAGGCCCATGTTTCTGTCCGTGTCAAAAGAAATGTATTCAGCGATTTAAAATCAACGCGTCGAAAGCGAGCCGCGGCAGCGCCTCTAATGCGAAGTGGGCTGCGGAAATGCCAGACTGGGTTTCCAGTTCTGATGACAGGTTTTACCCGGGTGCACTTCCAAGGACGGCCCAGTTGCCGGGCTCCGCCCCGGTGTTTGGTATTGATTATCAAATGATTAAAGTTGCCTTGCCTCATCGCTCTCCGCTGACTTGGCTTGGGCCGCTCGCTAGAGGAAAGCGTCATGACCACGCACCGGAGGACACCTACCTCGTCATCGAGTGTCCGAGGCTGCGGACTGTTGCCGCAAGCGGGACCTTGAACTCAACGTTTTGGAGAAAACGGGGGAAAAAGGTAAGAGAACGTAGTAGTAAAGTAAAGGCCCCAGTTGAGTATGCTAATTGATAGCTGCCATGTGTTTCAGAGAGGCCTGTGAAAAATAACGAGTCGTTGCCTTCTTGCCGTCGTCCTTAACTCCTCTAGGAGCACTGTGGAAAGTACTAGCGTCCACTCTCATTCACATCCACTGTCATCCGTGTCCTTGGTTATGGCTTTAAGCACAATATTAAAGAAATCCCGGTACCCAATATTTCCAGTGAACGCGGTATCACACAACACAGGGCAGGTGAGCCGGAGCATCAGGTAGCAGGTGTGTGGGAACCAGAAGCCATGACGGAGTGGGATTACGGGCACGCAGACGCACAAGATCCGATAAAGGCCGGGACCGAAAACAAACAACGCTTATATGTCTGCACCTTCAGAAATCATTAACCACAGTTGCAATTTCGCCCCGCCACAGACGAGGTGTATTTGGCAGCAGACAGCGCTATTAAGCATATACAGGCGGGAGAGAAAAGAAGGAGCAAGATTAGGAGGTGGGAGAAGACGGGAAACCAACTGCAGACTTCAGATCTCCTGGGTTTAAGGAGCAGCAAAAGGAGAGCAATTATTAAAAATAATAGGCCTGCTGGTACAGTGCTAATGACGTGTGTGTGCAGACGCAGTCATATTAGGGGTTGCTGGTTAAAACACTCTAGTTGATGTGGGACTTCAAATAAAGTCTCTTGTTTGCTATGTATTAGCTTAGGGTACAATTATTTGAATATTTAGGGATTTTACGGTTATCATATTTCTGGGACGAAGCCAGGGCTTCTAAGTTTAACAAGCAACTGAAACAAAACAAAAACATTTTGGCTTTAAAATGCCCTGTCGGTGGTATTCAAAGCTAAACCCCTACGCCAGTAGAACAATTGTTTTTGTGTTTCAGCCCCCTAATTAGGGACTGAGCCTTCTGTTCCACCTCATGGTTAATGTCTCCCACCTGGCGTCCCAGGCCTGAATAAGTCCCTGATTCAGGGGGTTGAGACAAAGACGTTGAGTGGAACAGGCTTCGACAGATTGGATTACCACTGCCCTGTGTGGCCCTCTGTTGTTTCAAGTTTCATAAATTGACAACAAAGTTGAAATAAGTTATTTGACATTATTATGTCATGTTGGGCTACAGCGTTCTGCAAGTTAATCGGAAAGGACTGCTTGTCACAGACATAGTGATTTGACACAGACAACGTCCCTAAACAGGCCGACGGCTGATAGCGCTGAGGCGATAAAGTCACCTGAAGGTAGATGCCGAAGGATACCACATCCTCGTGTCTCTACTCAAATCCTTCTTGAAAAACCTGCCGTAGAATCTCCGAGGGTCGTGACCTCTGCCTTTCACATCCGACGGAGTTTGAGGTGAAGAGGAGGAGAGAGGCCACAAGCAATATGAAGATCTAACACCTTCACCGTACTCGAACACCAGCCCCCCCCCGTTAAGCCACGGCACCGAAACAACATGCGTTCAGCTGCAGGACTTGAGGAGTGCGTTTGAAAATGAGGTCAGGTCAGTGGATTCAAATGCCCTTTGGTGCATCATTACACCGTTAACTTCCAATACTGACACGAGTACTGTAGACCCAGAGCGTTTTTGCAAGCGTTTATATAATTGCACAAGAGTAGCATGTCAATTGGCGCGTTTAGGTAATCCATACAGTACATATCAATACATTATTTCGATCGGGTACCAGGCAGACATCTCAAATAGATGCTGTTGCCTGCGTGCGTGTTTTGTATGTATACCAAGTCAGAACGGACGTGCATTACACCCTATAGTGTTCATGTCTCTAATTAAAGCTTTCAAGCCCTGGTGCATCTTGGGATTGGCATATGTTCCATATGATGAGGTGCAACTACCAAGCCCTGATCAATACCGGCTAATTGCTGAAAAATACATGTTTGCTTTTCCCACACTCTGAAGCGATCCGATAAAAAAACAAAAACATCTCTCCGCTCTTCCAAGGTCAGGGAGCTTATAAAGAAATGAGAACGTTACAGAAGTCTGTTTTTTATTGATTCATCCGGGTTATTGGGGACGGGGAAAGGAGAGGGATCCATTTTGTTGTGCAACCGGCCCACATTAACAGGCTTTGGGACTGACACTAAATGCATCACGGCTCCGGAAGAAGCCAGAAGATAAGAGACTGTATTAATCACAATAATGTCGGTCGGAGAACCGTTGATGTCACGTCCAGTCGTTTTACACTAATTAAAATAGAAGCCCGTGCTGGTAATCCAATAACGATGCTTTATGGATGGAGACCTACTGTTATGGAGGGGCCATGGGCTCCCACCAAGTGGAGTGTGTTTAGGTGCACCCTATTCCCTATCTAGTGCTATACTTATGACCAGGGCACATAAAGAATGGGGTGCCTTTTGGGATGCCTCCTCCCTATTCCTTAGTCATCCATGTCCTAGAGCACAATGCCATAGCTAAAAACCTTTTACAATTGTTCAGTAATAAAAAAAAAAAAGATTTCTTTCAGCGGAAAGTTTCCCTTTCAGAGTGAAAAAGAATCTTCCAGAATTGAGAATTCAAGTCAGATAATGAAATCTTTCCTCTTGTTTTTTCTTGCAAGGTATGTTATATATACAGTATTCAATATTGTGTATTAGGACATAGAATAAATTCTAAAACATATTCCAAGCAATGCGGTATATTCTGTAAATTTTCCCAACATATGGCTCTCTTTCAAACCACACAAACGGTAGTCTCTCTTTGAGTGGAAGAAACCTATCATTTTAGGTTTATGACTTCCATCAGTGTACTGTGACTCAGTTCATGTGATGGTGATCCATCTAGAACAGGAGTTAGCCCTCCAGATATTTTGCTCCCTCATCAGTAAGTGTTTTCATGAGATCCTCCAGATTGACTTTCACAGGTTAGTTTTTCACCCACGTACAATGAATGCTGTGTGCACTCGAGGCAAAGAGAAATACACCTTGGTACTGGGGTGGTATTGCTATTGTCTTTTGTAAATGTTGCTACGACAGCTGTGGTTAATGCAAACATATTATCCAACTTGCTAAACCTGAGGTGCCCTTTGGGTACAAGTTGTTTTATCATGTATCATGTAACGTTTTTAGATCAGATTCATAACCATCTCACTGCATAGGTCATTGTAATTTAACCATCATTATCCATGGCCCAAACTCAAAAAAACATTTTTATTATAATCAGGAAACTGTGCCTCCAGCATTTTGATCTTGCTTTTCTCACGGACCACACATATTATCATTATTCACATTTATTTTTCTGGCCTTTAGCCTTGCTATCTTTAAAATAAAAGTGAAAAGATATGCTTGACATCTGTTTGGCAAAGGAGCTTGAATCTCGTACCTCAAGGGAGGAATCTGTATTGTTGAATTCATAATTCTTTCTACTTAGATGTATACTATAAGTGAAAATCGAAACATAAAAAATGATGTGTCTGTAAGTGATAGAATTTATCTACCATGAAAGTGTTTCTATTTTGGTCACCATCACGTATTGTTGGAAAGACCAGCGTGAACAAAAAATTTGAAACCATTTTCAGACCAGCAGACTGCTAACATTGTTTTCATTGCTATAAAATGTTCTGTCCTATACTGAAAGAGCATACCTGCATTTTATTGTCCCTGATAATCATCATCTAAACACAGGTTTGGCTGTAATAATAACATATCACTTTGCTAGTTAGTATTGTTATATTAGTTAACTGTAACAGTAGTTAACAGTAGTTAACTGTATTAAATTGCATCCAAAACATCACTAATTGTTGAGATATGGGACAAAACACATCTAACAATTGTAACTGTTATTAGGTTTAAAAATTAAAATATTTTAAATTGTAGTTGCTATGAGGGATAAATAATAGAATGTACTTAACACAATTGTCCCCTTCAAATGTATTTAATGATTATTTTTACTTATTGACTTCTCACTACATCTAAAACAGTGTGTCCACAGAGAAGGAATATTGTAATTACACATTGATTTGATGATATCTAATCATTTGTAAGATTTGTTTATATCCCATTGACATGGGCTCACATAATTCAGATTTTAAAATCCTTTGTTAAGTGAAGTTGTTCCTTCCTATAAATATCTTGGGATTGGGCTTGATGACAAGTCTTTTTTATAACATCATCAATTAACTGAGCTGGAGAAGACGTTCAGGTTAGAGATGTTGACATAAAACCTGGTGTTAATATGAATAAAAGTGTGGATGCTACAATTTGGTCGGTTTGGAATTCTGGTGACGTAGTACATTCGCATGTCTCTGCATCCACACTTAAAAACATTACATGTTGTGTTTCGTAGTGCACTTAAAGGTTAATTACTGGCTACAAGAACAGAACACTAAATTGTAGTCTGTAAAACAAAGTGCTCTGGATCTCTTTGTTTGTGCACTAGAAGGGAACAAAATTGACTGGTGTCTATTTATAAGCACTAATGCAGAACCCTCCCACCATATTTGTCAACATTTCTTCATTTCAGACTCAAGAGAACAGACGCTAAGAGAACTAAATCCTGTAATTGGGTTACACTAGAGGATCCCTTATTTTCCACTGAGTTGGGCAAAGAAAATGGCAGAATCCTTGGATGATGGATGGAAGAAAATTGGATGTGCCACTAGGTCGGTTTAAAATGCTGATTCATTACCTTTGTAATGATAAATTTAATTGTTTCTATGTGTATTTTGGTGTTAATTTGAGCTATTCTATTTATACCTATGATCTCTGGAAAATATAATTGTATGAATTGTATGAAAGTGTACGAATATTGTTTAGAGGGAATTAAAGGAATACAAGATATTTTCATAGAACCGTACTCGGAATTTACCTGTGCAAATTATTTTGTTCAACTCTCAAAAACCATCTGTGGTGCAAAAACTGTATCCAGTGACAACAATGACGTTATTAAGTTAGACCAGGCTACAATGTGCAAGCATCTGATCTTTTTTCTTTGCATACTGTGATGGTCAGCACTGGGTTGGAAATGCAGATAATAAAAAAATATGAAATATTGTTTTAAAGGTGAAATTCAGGCACAAGTGATCCAGCAACAGAAACCAATGAACACCCAAAAAAAGCTTCTTCTGTAAAATGGCAAAACAGCATTGACCATTGCAACTCTTTGCCAACACTGTTTGGAATGTCAGTACATCATAAATGAATATTATTCATTGAGATGAATTTGAACAAATACTGTTTTTAACATTAACATTTACAGCAAGGGTTTCTTCACAACTTTTTCCCCTAAAAGCACAAACAGCCCCATCTAGTGGTCAGATTGTAAATGTTCCCTTAAATTGAAGCGGCAACATCAGTCTAAACAGGGGGAAATCATTGTCACCAAATTCACTGAGAATACAATTAAACAATTATTCAAGCTGAGGTCTCAGCAGGACTGTTAAGTCAATCATAAAGGTCTGTGGGATGCTCATATATGACATTTCATCTTTTTTATTGGATTCCTTACTGTCTTACTTAACTGCAGGATTATGTTTGGTACAAATCCCATTTTGTGTATTATATTTATTTATGTCATCTTATCAATTGAAATGACCAATTTAAGGTGAATCAATTATTTCTACAAATGTCAACAAGATAATGTTACACGAATGCCAATCTCATCTGTTTCTACGGAAACCATTACAGAACAATCTGAGATGGTGGATGCCATTGTCTGCAGAAATGTCATGGAATCCTTCACCCTAACATCTGAAGGGATTTGATAGGATACAGCAACAGAGGGACCCCTAATGTGAGCGGGACGAGGGACTCGGCTTTAAGATTCTACAATAGGATTGGATCTAGTTTTAGTTGCTAGCTAGTCATCCGTGATGGATTCAGCTCTATGTTTCAGTGCCTCTGTGATAATACATCACATAATCTTTATCAGGGGACCTCCACATGTGATCATGGGGTAAGGGAGCCCCCTCCTGCTTGATAGAAGGTAAATCAATGATATCTTCAAGCAGAGCATGTTGAGATGAGTTTGGTGAGGACTGCCGTAGCCTGTAGCTTCAAGGGACACCCAGCTTGGAATATGATGGAAACTTTAGAAATTGTCTTGGTTTAAACTGATCCCTCACTCAGATTTTCTGTCTGAGTTTTAGCTTTAGGCTGTTGATCAGTTTACATACACCATAGCATATTTTATGACATTTGGCAGGTTTTACCCTGGAAGGAATGTGTTTTTATATAGCCAACAGGACCATGAAATGTTCAAAGAGGGTATATTTTTCAGATAGCAGCTATTGCCCTTTAATCAGATCAGTCATCACAGCTGTAGTATTATGTACCAACCTACAAGTCAACAAACTTTTACCTGTCGGAACCAAAGCTCAGCAGCGCTCTCTGCTGAAATGTCCGTGAAATGAATTCCTAAATGTTTTAATTTTGCTGCATATTAAATGAGGCGGAAGTAGCTATCTAAATGACCAGAGATGAATTAGGAAAGTAGAGGTAGAAATTTCAGGGGTAAATATTTAAAGAAAGAGAAATGCTCCCAACCTAAGGTAAACCAACTGCGTTGTCATGCTGCGTCTCGTGGTTACTAAACCGTAACGAAATCCGTTTAATAATTTTGACAAAAAGCACATTTCATTCATAATCACAAAACAACGTACATATCTTACTAGGTATGTCTAGAACTGTGTTTCTTGTTCATGCAATTCGTGCTAGTTAAGTGAGCGCACTGGTTCACACAAAATGACATCAATAATTACATTTAGAGCGCATTGTCAATATGAAATGAAAATGTATAAAAACTAAATACAAAACGTCAGTGAATAGAATCAGTTCTCACAAACATTACCACCATTCATATGAATGCAATGCATAGACTTTGGGCAAATAAAGACATTTAGAACTAAAGCTTTCTTGAATGTGTATGTCTTTTTTAACTTGACACACTTCTCGGTCAATTGGCAATGTACATAAAAGCGTTACTGGCGTTTATACTCGTATGTGCTTAGCCAGAGACAGTATAAGTAGCATACAACCCACAGCAAAACACACCTCTACTTCTGCTTCGCTGTGGATAAGTCTATTAGCTAAATTTTTTGGTAGAAGCGGGCTAGGTGTCTTAGCGTTTCTGGTTATTTGGGTGGTCTTGGTTTGTATACTCTCTCTGTCTAACTTCAATGTGCGGGTTCCGCCTCAAAAAACAGCTAGCTAGCTACATAGGTTGTTAGGGCTTTCAAGTCAGAGAACATGTATGAAATACTTCTTTGGAAATAAGTAATCCCAATATTCTCTAGAAGATATTTAAGGGAACATTGCGGAACGGCTTCCGGCTTGTGTAGTTGCATTAGGGTAAGTAGTAAGTGTTAAAATGCCAACTAACCGAGTGCTACATGCCACAAGCTAGATAACTAACGGTAATCGCTATATACCCAGACAAGGCGGAACTGTTCATCATTTGAAGTAATGCGTGTAAGGAAGGTTGCAGTCAATCATAACTAGCTAACCTACCGGGAGCAACTTTATGTATTTTCTGCATTTCGTTTTTTTTATTTTATCCAACCTGCTACCTGCTCACGCGTTGAACAGTTTATTGTTCAGGCATGTAAGCACTTTTTTGGGCTGCAGTTGTTGATTTCTAACGATAACGCCCTATGTTTATTTAGTTGAATGTACTTGCTGAAAACATTTTGATCTCAGTCTTTCCTGCAGTAAAAAGTGATGTCCTGCTTGTGGTCTATGGTCTTTTATAACATGAATATCAGCATTCATACAACCTGTTTTATTTGACACTCGACTCTAACTCTAATGGTTGCACGTTTTAAGCCAATGAGTGGTGATTCTTTTAAATGTATTTATTTTAATTGGTTGAGTCTTTCAAAATGTCTGGTATTGCCATCAAAGAGTAGGAGAAGTTGAGAAGTTACTAGAAACTGGGAATAATAGTATGTTTTTATTTCAATACAGGACCAGTCAAATGTTTGGACAAACCTAGTAATTCAAGGGAATTTTCTAAATTGTAAAATAATAGTAAAGGCATGAAACTAGTGAAATAACACTTGGAATCACCTAGTAACCAAACGCCTCCCTTTGTCTTGATGTCCACTTAGTTGTAGTTAGGGGACACAGACTGTTAGCTACATGTATGCTACAACTGTCAGTACCTAGAGGTTTTGCATTCTTTGTTTAGGCATGCCATGTCTATTCTTCCAATTCCATGGAGACAGATGAGGTACCGGACATGACCGTCTTGGGTAGTTACTTAATCACACAAGCTCTCCAATGGTCAATTGTTAGATGGTGGGAATCAGCAAAGAGAGAGAAACTAACACTGGCAAGTGCTGTGATGTAACTTTTAGAGACTTGCACTATGACTGCTGAATAAACGTTGAAGAAGCTTCCATTCCTGATTCAGTCTTTCACCTGTGCAAATCCACACTAATAACTATTATTAGCCTAATGGTTAAAAAATATGTCATTGACTTTAAAGAGAATATAGCTTATTGCTTAGTTAATGTTTTTAGTTCAGCTCTTGTGTTTTAACAGTGGCCCGGTTGACGTGGAATCATGGACGATTGCGGGAACATGCAAGAGGATCATTGTTCTATTGGTACGAGCATAACATGCATGACATCTATAACATGTATAACATGTACACTTTGTCATGGAGGAGCAATGGATTTCTGTGTCTACACCAAATCTCCAGGGTTTCTACTGCAATGCTCGTTCTCCACTTTTGTATATAAGGAGTAAAAAGCATTCCACACTTTTATTTTCGTGGGTGATCAAGATGTGTTTTCTCTCAGCTCTCTCTTGGCCCTCTGCAGCAGATATACGTTGAGCAATATGTTTGGATCTTTATCGAATTGCAATACATACAGAATCGTAAGAACAACCAAACAAAGTGTATCCGCACCCACGTGTCATTGCAATGTTGTATTGTGAGCTCCAGGACAATTCTCTGCCGAGCTAGAAGTGATGCGACTTAGTAACAAGGACTCATGTACCAGTATTTGTTTCCCTTCACAGACTGAACCTCCTCTCAACACCCCTGAGAGCTGGGAATACACGGCAGAGAACATTTGAGTCGTTCAATATTCAGGGTCTTTACATTGCTGTACAGGCACATTGTCAATGTACAACTGTGGCTGCATCATCACATTAAAAAATAGTCTCAAACACCTTCTGTCTTTTTTTTGACAATCACTCACCTCTCGAGGTGACACTTGTGTTATACATAGTGTTGTTTTCTAAATTATGTTGTTGGTTTGTGTTCTTTGCTGTTCTGTGTCCTCGGATTTATCTTGGTTTTCCATGTGCTTTAAATTGTGCTATTGATAATGATAGTAAATCATTAAACAGAGTGCATCTACCAATCCGAACAGAGCACAAGCCTGTCAGAAAAAAGATGAAAGTCTCCTGAATTGATGCCTCATCTCATTCTGGAGCCCATCAGACCACTCATGTGATACCTGTCCCTGTTTCTCAAGCAGCGTTCACACCGAGGCCATTGTGTTCCTCATTTGGTAACACATCAAGACTAGAGTTTGAATGCTTTCTGAAGGAGCCGTATATTCTCCATTAGTCGTTTGTTCTCCTCCTCGTCGGTTCACACAGAAGAAACAAGCCCCTCAGTCTAATCCCCAGGTTGTCGTCCTCGGGTTCCTTCGTAGTCATTAGAGGACGTGATATGTGAGAGGTTCTGTTTTGGCCCTCAGGCGGTTCTGGCGTTTGGCGGCCTCCTGGAGCCCCGGACCGGTGGGCGACAGGACCCTGGCGGGCACGGTGATTGGCAGCGGGGACGGGGGTCGCCCATATCATCCCGGCGGTGCGTGGGCCGTCAAGTACGACCGTCAGTCCCTGGCAAACGTCTCGAAGTGAACCGCTGAGGTCATCGGACCACGTGCGGGGGAGCGAATCATCTCCCAGGTTGGTTGTGTTGGTGATGCTCGTGAGACAAAACTGTTCCCCTCTTTTATTTTTTATTTATTGATCATCTGGTTGTGCTACACCGCCCATTTACTAAGATGTCTCTTCTCTTCAAATTCCACTTTCTCCAGTTTTGACAAAAGCTTCTAAATGCATACGCCAGACAAAAGGCTGATGTTGTAAGATTGACGTTGATTTTCTGTTAATTATCGTAATCACCGAACATCCCCGTAAATCCTCCGGTTAATTACCATTAGCTTAACGACGCTACTGTTTCAGCCATGCAGGGCACATTGTCCTGTCCAGAGTGACTGCTAATGGGGTTTTTTGTTGCTGCTGTTTTGTTTTCTTTTAGGCGGAAGGCTATGTGATTGGCAGTTGTATTAAGCACATACCCATCGCCGGTCGGGACATTGCCTTACCTCATCCAGCAGCTTCTGAGAGAGTGGGAGGTGGAGATCCCTCTGAAAAGGGTTTCAAATCTGATGTCATACACATGGGGGGGTAAGATTTGAGCTATAAGTGTGTTTGTGGAATTGCCATCCAACCTGGTGCATTTGCTTCAATAAAGCATGGCGTTGGTTCTTGATGTACATTATGAGTACAACTAGTAGGATGCAATGGGTTTGGCTTTCTTACATGATCTATTCGGGAGTGTTTCTAAGGTCTTGGGTGTATCAATCGATCACATTTATTCACAAAGCCCTTTTTTCATCAGCAGTTGTCACACAGGGCTTTTACAAAACGAGTGTGCATTGAACCCGCGTGTTGTTGCGTAGAACGTCGTTCTCCAGAGGAACGACTGTGTGAGGGACCTGATGAGTAACGTGAGTGTTAGCCAGAACTACGTGAGGAACTGAGCGGTGGCAAGTTGAAGGTGAGGTGGATTATTATAGACCTTTCTGTCTGATCTACCCTTTAGCAGGGATAATCCAACATTGAGACAGCAAGCCTGCCTTCAGAGAACCTCAAGAACAACACCACCATTTATTTTCTAAGCCGGAACACCGGATACGGTTTGTTGATATACCACCACACGGTTGATGTGACAGAATCCTCTTAGACAAACAAACTTTGGTGTCATTGCACAACAACAGATGAACATACACTATATGTATGACTGTCGAACTGTCTTTTCTTCCTTTGTACCAAATCTAGACTTCAATATCTAGCAACGTTCTCAAACAAGTATATGTATTTATTGTAATGACCTGAATGAACTGTTTAAAGGTTACAGGTTTATTGTAAAATAAATAATGTAATTATAAAGTAGTGTGGAAGTAGGGCATTGCGATAGCAGCTGGGTCTTCATTACTTAGGACATTAAGGGAATTTGATTATCTGCCCCCAGTGTGAAAAATTATTGCTTTTGGAACCAGGCTGCCTTTTGTTTATGAGCCAGATGCCTGGCCCTGGATGAACTCAAAGTGGGTTCAAAACGAAAGAGATTCGTGTTTAACATGCGGGGTGATTAGTACTGCTTGTCTGCTAGTGGTAATGTCAACCGGGCTACTTCAAACTTGGTCTCGGATGGAAATCAATGTTGGACTAAGAATGGCTAGCAGTTAGCAGTGCCCTGGTTTTCACGCCTCTGTGCTCAGTGTAAATGTGTACTGTAAAATGTGTACTGTAAAAGCAGTAGAATTGAACAGGACTTTACGACATTTTTGCCCAGTTTAATTTCTTTGTTAAGTTAAAACTGTTGTCTACATATTTTTGCCCATACTCCAATTGCCAATTAAAACAGCAATAGCTCAAGCACATCACATATGGATCCTGACACTGGCACACAAACGACATTATAATCCTAAATATTACACCGTGCTCAAAACAGTGCACTGTACATGTACCTCAAAAGTTTACGGAAGTGCACAGGCCAGATCCACATGGTTTTCCAAACCATATTCCCAATCCTTATGGCAGCCTAGGCTGAATGTTTTTTATATTGATTTATCTTTTTTCTTTCTCTGTGCATTATTCTTGAAAAACGTTTTGGTTTTGCGTTGCAGAACATTTGTATCAAATAAACGTGTACATAAAAATGTACCAGAAATTGAATTGTCTGCAATCAACAAAAGGGCACTTGCACCATTATTTTGAATGGTTTTAAAATGTTTTGTACACCTACCTTTCATGAAAAGCCACGATGCCTATAGCCTGTGTTGGGACTGAATGCGTCCCTTCATTTTTCAACATCCAGTTGGTCACTTCTCCTTTTGATTCTTCTTCCTACATATCGCTTTTTAGAATGGAGAATCATTTGCCTAACCCAAATTGCTACTTTTACCGCGAGACTTTGTTTGTGGGGACATTTATATCCCTGCCATACTTCTTCATTAACACGAATAGCCGCGACCATGGCACATATGCAAACGTGGCCGCATGAGAAAGGTAACCTAAATAAAAGAGACAGAGAGAAACATATGTTAGGTTTGCATGTTTATAAAGGACATCAAGGTGTGCCATCACCATGACCATAGAATGGCCTGTTTCAGGAAATGTTATATAACATAAGCATATGGGGAAGGGGCTACAACCGGGTCTACTGAGATACCGTTTTTGTGTGGTTCGTAACCAGCCTTAAGATAATGCACCACAAGTGTTGCTACAATATTACAATATATTATAACATGGTTATGACTACATCAACATGTTCCACTCTCAGACCGTATTGGGGAAGTCACTCTCTCGCTGTGTGCATCTGACACCTTACCAGGGGAAGCAAGTACGGCTGTCTCTGGCAGTCTTCCACCATAGTTTATCCTTCTCTCTAAATGACAAGTTACTGGTCAGTTGATTAGAAGCCTGAAATGGACACGGCATGTCAAACTTCTATGAAGAAACCAGTTGTATTTCCATCACGGAATGTATCAGTTACGTTATTCCGGAGTGTACCGTTTTGGCTCTGCTTCATCGTCCGTGTGTCATCTTAAATTTGAAGGAGCAGTCGCACGCATATATTTTAATAAAGTTACAGCTTTTTTGCAAGACTGTTTTCTATCGTGAGTGGGTGGTGGATCATTCAGTTTGGGATCATTCAATTCCTTTTGATTATGCTCCGTGATTTGTTTTTCTACAATGATATGAAGTCAAATGAAAGAGTTGTTTGAATGGAAATGGAAGAGCTAATTTAAATGTTTTTCCTATAAAACGGCTGAATTGCATGATACAGCTGAATGAACGATGGATTTCAGTATTTAAATTGGTCTTGAATCATGCAAGGCTGATTACCATGAGTGTAGCAAACCTATGAAACATCTACGTCTGTTCACTGAGTCCTGCATTGTCTGTGTTTCCGAAATGTACTGAAATCGCAATAGCGTGAGCAATTTCAGCCACTCATTTGCCTGCTACCAATCTTTACCAAATGGTTGGACTTGTGATTTTCCCACCCACCCACATAGACACCTACGTGTTCCTCAGCAGCCTCCGAGAGGTAAAAGGGCTGAAATGTGTGTGTGCCTCCTTTCAGAAAAAAAAAAGCTATGTCTCTCAAAGATAGGCGCATGCAAAACCTATTCACTGAAATTGTATAATATGAACTCCCACACTGAAATGGTGTGGAAACTGCCTGCTGAAATGTTCTCAGCGTACAATAGAGCCGGGGACCAAGTGGACTCAGGTGCTGGTATTCAGTCAGGTATTCAAAGGTATGATTAATGATCCAACCTCTCGAGGCGTTTCGCTGAGGTCAGCTGTGCTCGTTGGGTCTGTCTATATTCCTGGGTTCTCTAGGCCTTTCCCATATACTCCGATTCTGTGCTTGGAACTGCTTTATTGGAGGAATTATAATTAGCACATGTCAGCACAGGTCAACCACGGGGGACTTTGGCTCTTGTATTTGAACAGTTTAATGAACTCAGGGCTTAGCCCCGGGAAAGAAGAGTAGTTGGACACCAGTAACCACCACTGCAGAATCATACATTTATTTTCCACAAACCCACAAGAAAAATGTGTGTGAGAACGGTGGCAAGCAAGTTGTTTTGGGGTTTAATGTAGTGCATGAAGCCTATGCTCGCTAGCTACTTAGCCTGCAAATCAGAGTTTGAATTAAGTAACTGTGCTTAGCAGGGATTTGTACACATATACAGTACATGGGGATTTTTACTTGCCAGATCATAGACCACAGCCTATTTGTGTTGTAACCACATGAATAGGTCTATAAAGTATATGGTCTGATTAGCGAAAGTCTGTTGTTTATAGTCTGTTGTGTCAGTATCTCCCAACAGTCAGCTTTAATGTCAAGGTAACATTTCATGTGACAGTCATGCACATGTAAGTGTTGGTTTGAGAAGAGTGTCGTTTTTTTCTGTTGCATTGCTGCTATTTGAAGATCGTCATGCATTCTCTGTAATTATGCCAGCATTCATCCTCCTCTGAGGCCTCTCTCAGCATTAGCCCACTCTCGCTGACACACTGCCTCCTCTCCAAGTGAATCCCTTCATAATTAAAGATGGATGACTGTACTTTTCTCTCCTTGAGGTGTTTCTAGAATGACGTGGGTCAGAAACAGTCTCCTAACGTGCCAGCGGTTCAGGGAATTCGCAACAGGTGTGACAGAGTTTTGGGAGATAAACCAGAAAAAGCAACAAACTACAGCTACGTATCTTAACCTTGCAATGAACGACTAACCACCATTGTCATCACCAAACACATACACGACCCTGCAGGACCGTCAGACATGGCAGGTAACTGGGTTTTTGAAACAGGAATGTGTAGTACACGCTAAAGGGCTTCAACTGAGCAGGAATCGGCAGCTGGAGTAAAGGAATAGGATCAAATCATTCTAGATAGCATATGTTCAACGAAAAGGTCTAACATGCACATAGTAACGTTATAGGAATTACAAATGCAAATACTTTCTGATACAGTTTGATGAACTGTTAAATAAACCTCCTGAAACTCCCCAGCTTGTAAGCATGTGATTCCCTTGTGCCATCATAGCTTTTGAGAGTTCGCCATGGCATTTATGTTTTTCTTCATCAGATTCCATGCGTTAGTTTTCAGGAAACCATGCGTGTAGCAGAAAAACACAATTAAAAAGGAATTAGTGCTTGTGCAAAAATTAGCGGACCCCAAGTTGAAATAAATCAAGTAGGTAAATTGAATCAGTGGGTAAATAATTGGGTTTCGCATCAACCAATCAAGTGAGGGATCTTTTGAGAAAGACTTTGGATGGGACTCTGAGAACTTCAGAAACCTGTCTGTTAGACGTTACCTATACAGGCTAATGCAAAACACACTATGCCAAGAGTAAAGGAGATCTCAGGACATCGGGAAGAGAGTATTTTCGAGATCAGCCTCCGGAAGGATTTACAACCACCTCGGAAAGATGTAAGCACCATCAGTCTGCTGTGAGGCCAATCCTTTAAAAATGGAGAGCATTTGACATGACAGCAACTCGACCTAAAAGTCAATAAATAGATCAGATAAATGCCAACCCAAAGATAACATATGGAGATGTTTCAGACCTCCCTTAACTCAAATGACTGTGCGTGCTTCAACAATATGGACACAGAATTGAAATGGCATTCATGGGCGGGTTGCTAGGAAGGATTCTAAGACTTGACTATTTTGTTTCGCATAAAACTTAATATTTCGTTTTTGTTTGAACAGTGGACCACTTTCTCTGGCGGCCTCAGACGTCCAGCGCAGTAGATGCATGCACCTGAGATGGCCTGCATTTTTGTCATCGTCTATAAAAAACTGCATTAGGAGTTTTGATGAAAAGCTACATGACATATTTTGATGAATCAGCAGATGTATTTATTATCTGCTCAGCATGCCTTAAACAACTGCCTGAAGATTTTGAGGATCGCTACCAATGTATATTCAGGTACCGAGTGAACATGACATGAATACTTCAATCTACAATCAAGGTCTCATTTCTTCCTGTGGGACTTCGCTTAAAGTACAGTTCTAAAGATTTTCAGGGGCATATGGCAATACATGTGAAGCTGTGCATTGTCTAACATGATTGCATAGGAGAATATACCAAAGGTGAATAAAAGTAGTATTTTCTAAATGTTTGCAGCCAAAGCACCGAATTTAACACGTAACTTTTAAAAAGCAGATATAAAAATAAACACAATTAAAAACACTCCCACTTAACTGTAGATTAAGATTTAAATTGTTGGGGAAAACAATCAATTACCTTTTCAACAATTTACGAAGCAACACCAGTGAGAGCAGTAGCGCGTTCAGTCTACGTGGAGGTGTGTCGTGTGTTTTTCACAGAGATAACTAAGAGCAGAGCGTGAATGAGAAACTCAACACAACCAAAAGGAAACACGGACGGAATGCTGTAACTGAAAAAGTATTATATTATATCTCTATTGGATAGCAACGTGCACTTTGGACACCGAAAACTTTGTCCCACGCTGACTTTGTCATTATTCATTTATCTCTATCGGGGGAGACTGAGTCCAAGATGAATCAAACGGCTTCTGTCTCTCATCAGATACCATGCCAGTCATCCAAGGACATGGTACGTGTTTTTAGTTTTTAATGCATGATTTGCACAGCAGAGTAGAACATTCAGATGTCCTATTTTGCCTCTAAAGACTACAATATTTCACTTACAATGCACTCTGTATAAGATTGGGTTTGTGATCAGTGGTTTGAACAGGTGGTGTGTGCAAGCAATTGTATTCATAGCTCTATTTGTCAATGACTGTCAGTAAAAATGCTTGCTTGTTCAGTCTCAACGCAAGGTCTCAAATGGAGTTAAATATTGAATGAGATGGTACTCAGCTTCTGTCTTTATAACAAAGAATTATTCAAGCAATCTCCGCACCCAGAACCTCACCGTTGGTGCCTAATTGCGACGTCTGTAAAAAAAAGAATATACAAACAATTAAACCCTGTAACACGAAGTGATAATTGTTGCATCACGTTAAATGGAAATTATCTAGATAAACATCTGAAAGATCAGAAGTGACTAAAGCTAGTCTCTTAGCAACTGCTGCGATTGCTCGGTCCGTAAAGGCGTGTGGTACTACCTAGGGAAATATAAAGATGCATTATGTTTTGAAGGCAAGTGGTGTTTAAAATAAACACATTTCATTGGCTTAGCCAAAAAAGATACTAGCTTTGGGTCAATGTTATCTAGGAATAGACCAGAACTATAACATTATCTATGGGATATACGGCACTGAATTAAAGGAGCATTTAACTTGTTTTCTGATTTGACATGAGATCGTACCTACAACCTGGGTGTAGTCTGTAATTCATGGTTCTGTTTTCATTAACCATTACAAACATCAGTTGAACACCAGGCCACCGGATACAAATCAGTGAAACAAATCAGGGACATGTGAGCAGGTTTTGTTCACTTACTGAAATGTCACTTATATGGATTTTATGGTAGTGGTGATAAAGTTAGTTATGGTTATTTCAAGAAAATCTGTAATCTATAATTCAGTCCCTTTTACCCACACAGACTTCTTTCAGGGTGATCGAGGAAGCATCTGTTATCAAAATGTAAATAAGTGAAATTCTCTTTTAGATTAAAATATGGGGGGGGGGGGGGGGG